>JAOTQQ010000008.1:5835611-5854149 GCA_026546715.1 Gallinago undulata
TCTGATCCTCAGCTGGAGTACAATCCATAGGTCAGGAATGACTCCTAGTACAAGTACTACCAGCTATTGGTGTTGGCGAGATGAGGAGCAATGGGAGGGACCTGATGTCCTATGAAACATCTCAAACAGTTTTTCTTGTGTGGTGGTGGCAGCAGATAGAAACAGGTCATTGCTGCTTGTCCTCCAGGGGTTAAAGAAATGGTGTGAGGAAACTGCCTTAAAATCCTAGTCTTCTGTCTGTCAGACATTCCTCCATCCTGGTTGATAACTCACTGGTGTGGTTGGTGTTTCCCAGTGGCCAGCCAAGAGCAGGGACAGGTTCTGAGTCAGCAGCCTTGGTGTGACGCTGGCCTGAGCCTGCACTGAGCGCACGGGAAGCATCCATCCTTGCCTCTTCAGCACTCCTTCCTTACAAAGAAAACTTCAGTGTTTCTTCTTGGAACGTTTGCAACCTATTAAGTGTTTCCACCTTTTGATATTTGTTATTAAAATTCAGCTGTAGGGCTTTTTTGTTGTTGTTGTTAGTGCAGAGGCTTGGCTCTTTGTACCGAAAGCAGGTTGAATATTTGTAGCAGCTTCTTGGCCAATGCAAATCGATGGAGTTGTGTGATGTGCACTCAGCTGAGCAGTTCATTGGCCCACGTCCTAGAGATTTAGAAATCTGAGAACTCCCTCTCCCTTCTGTGCACAAATGTAAATTTGTGTATTTCATAGACCCTCTGCTTTTAATTACTTCTTACATCTACCCATTAAAACCTTAATCAGCAGTTTCTGACTTCCCAAGGAAAAACATTACTACAGGCTGCCTCTTATGTCTGGATCATATTTTATTCCCTTCTTCCGGGAAACATTCCCCAGCAGGAAAAAACAAGGTCTTGGAACATGTGAATCACAGCTGGAAAGAGCATTTGTGATGTTTTAAGCTGATGTTGGTCTCTGCCATAGAACACGAGTGACAGATGCTCTGTGGAAAGAAAAGAGAGAGGAATATACGTTGTGAGAGGGAACAGTGTGAAACTTGTCATAAGATTAATCTAATCATAAAGTGACAAGGAATCAGAATGAAAGCGGATGCCCAGTCACAGAAACTTTACAAGTTCCACTACAAAACACTTTTTTATCAAGTCGGAACTGTTTTGTAAAGTATTGCAACAGCATACCTCTAACCTGCACCCAAGTAATTAAAAACAAAATAGTCTTTGGTTTTACAAGCTTGAGTAATGTAATGAAGAATAAGGTGTAAGGACTTTTTTGCTTATTAGATATAATTAGATGCACAGGGATGGAGTTTGCAATTATGAATAAAATCCACATCCTTCCCTATCTCTGAGCCCCTGTCTGATAGCGTGGTACTTTGGAGTCTGTCATGGTATTGGACCTACTCATGTGACTATTTACGTGTTACTGATGTGTTACCCGTTTCTTCAGAATCTCATCAGCCTTTTAGAACAAATTCCAACTTGGATCCAATCTTTTTATAAAGATGCTCCATTCTTGGACATAAAGAAGCATTACAAAAGACAAGGATGGTAAAAGTTGCATTACTAAGGGGCAAACTTGGAGCTTATGTAGAGGCTTCCCATTAATGGAAGCCATAGAATGCAGCAGTATTTAAATAACATGTATATTATATGTTTTCTCTGTTTCACAAGCAGGACAGTATGAAACTAAGCGTGCACACAGGTTTTCTTGAATTAAAGCTGTCACAGGCTACTTCCTTTTTCCCAGAAGTGTTGATTGCATCAAAGGTTTAAAGTTCTCCATCTCGTATCTATTGATCTGGACTTCAAGGAAGCCAAGCATGGTGCTATATTAATGGAATACTTCCTTAGTAAGTCACTCCTAGTTTCCAAGTGATGTAGATTGAGGGATGCTTTGATTTCATGCCGGTCATGTAACTCTGGGGCTGCTGTAGAAGCAGAGCTAGGAAGAAGGGATTGATTATGGGAACCGCTGATCTGAATCTCTGGTGATTCACACCAGGGATGTGCAATTCAGAGCATTAGCTCACTTGGTTTCTTCTTCCTTGTTGGCCAGATCTGCACTCTCAGTCTGAGGTTACTGGATTCAGGCCGTTCTTTCATTATCCTGGTGGGACTGGCCTGGTGGGACTGGCCCTTTTGATAGATCGCAGTGACTCACATGAACCTTGCAGTGTTTACATTCAGGCAACTGGGCAAACAACAGCTCTAAAGGCATCTTTTCTTTACCTTAGTGCCCGGTTGTAGATTTGTACCTCATAGCACGACTGAGCTAGGCAAAGATTGCATCATGTAATTAATCCTTGTGTATCTTCTACCTTTGGGACTGCTTTTTAATGCAGCCTTTGCTGAAAGGACTGAAACCTCGCTAATGAAAATACACCATAGGTTTGTTACAAGGTCTGGTGGTGTTGAATGGCCCCCAAACAATTCCTTTGCCTCTTGTCAGTCTGCTTTGAAGCAGATATGCTTGTTCTCCATTTTAGTAAGGAACATCAATTCAAGAAAACAAGACAGTTGAAGCATTTTATTGATTCCCTGCAGCCCATGTTTGAGGTAGGGATTCTCTCTGAAATGTCTGTTCTCATCAGCATACAGAGAAATCAGGCTCTTGGTTTACATCTCTGGGTAGAGTATGTAAATTTTAATTTTTATAGCTGAAACGGGAAAACAAAAAGCATTTTCCATTTCTTCTTGTTCCCAGTTAATCCATCTATGGGCAGAGGTTTTACAGGCCTTGGGGAAAGAATCTGGTGTGGAAGGTTGTATTCTTTGCTTTGATCAACTTCTGAAACTCTCTGCCCAGCTGCCAAGTGGTTAAAAGGACTGTGATGTGTGAGAACTGGCTCCAGCAATCATGGGCATTTTCAGACTTTCAAACTTTTTAAACTTTTTGTTCTCTTTGTTTTTTTTTTCAACTTCAATTTTGAACAGATTTTAATACCAAATCGATTAGTGTAAAACAAAAGAGGTTTCGGCTCTTGAGAAAATGGCCCTTTTACCTTCTGAAGGTACTAAACATTTGCTGAACTTAGTAGCAGAATAAAGCATGTGCTGGAAAACTCCTGGGAAGGCAAGAAAGCAAAACAAGCTCACAGAAGCTTTCCCTGTAGATTCATCAACTTGTTCCCTGGAGAAGAGAAGGGGAGAGGGAGCATCTGACAGAGGAGTTTGTGTTTGGGGCTGATTTTGTGGTGCATGGAATTTCTACCTTGATTCTTGGTTAAAACAAGGGTTTTAATCAAGAGTTATACTGGGGTGCTGAGGAACCTGAGGCAATATTAGTTCTTAAGTGGGGTGCTCACGTTAAGAATAGAGCCCAAGAGACTGTGTGTAACCTATCTGTTATGAAGATGTGAGCAGGATATATATAAACAACTACATGAGGGAAAATTATGCAGGCTCTCAAGAATCCTTAGCTAAAAAACTTCCTGGAATGAGAACAGAAGACACGAAGCGTCTACTCGGTCCCTCTCAATTAAATGATATTTCAGTCCACTTAAAATTTGTCCCCAGTTGTACACAGAAAGAAGAAAAGTGAAGGAAGGTTTCACACTGTTCCTCCTCTTTCTCCAATCTCTAATGCCAGGATACACACTCGAAATCTTTCCCCTTTTAGAGTTTCAGGCAATTCTTAGTTTTCTTTAAAGATTAGCTATGAAGACAGCACAGTGTTTAACCTTCTTTCCCTGATTAGGATGGAATGTTAATTAATTCTTATTCACTACTTAATGTCAAGTGCTGTTGAATGTGCAAAAGAGCAACATGAATGCAGTTCAAAAATTATGATAATTAGGTTCTTCAGATGGAACCTTTGATTTTACTACCGTTATAATTCCGTAGATTTCTGTTAATATTCTAACTCATTAGGTACATATTTGATTTTTCCAGGCAATTGCTTCTCTTTGAATATATGTGCTAATGATCTTTCTTAGTGGGTTAAGCTTTCAGACGAGTTAATCATGTCAGACTTACCAGCCACCTACTTCAGCTCTTGTAGTGTTGTTCATAGAAAGGATGCTGTGCTCAGTCTCAAGATGAATGTTTGGAAATTTAACTTCCAGTTTTCCACCTGGCTAGAGGTTTGCCAGTAGATCTCCATCCTGGTTAGAGTTACTTCTGCTGTCCTTAACCCCCACCTGCAGATACAGCTGTCTGCCTCACTTCTTGCATTAAGCATATCTCCTACCTTCATCCTCTGCCTTCATCGAGCTCTGTGGAAGAACTCTGTTCCTGGCCTAAAGTGGTTCTGCTTCCTCCAGCTGAACTTCCAGCACGTCTCTGAATCTGAGGTAGATTGAAGTATAAAAATGAGAAAACAAATCCCACATATTACATGAAAAGGGCCAAACCTTTGGCGATACTGATTTGGGAAAGGCAGTGAGACATTTGAATGTGAACCTCCAATAAGCAATGGAAGGAATCCAGTACAGACAGGAAACAGAGCACGGGTAAATCATTCTTTAGTGATTCAGATATCCCTTTTCTGCTGGTGCACTTGCTTTCATAAGACTGTTATTTGAATCATGAGTGAAATAGTTCATACAACTGAGGCAAGATGTCAACTGATTTAGCTTCTGTTGAGAAAGCTTCCTTGAATCATCCAAACTGACTTCAGGTGCGAGCCCGGCCCTTGGTCCCTTGCTCTTATTTATCCAGTTCAACAAAATCTATACCATTAGGACAGTAAATTCAATCAGCATAGATATGACTGGTGGATATCATTGGTAATTGTGGGGTAAACACTTCAAAAATGAAATAGCAAAGTGAGGGGTTAGTGTGCTGTAGGTCAATTTTTTTTTTCCAGTTCAACCCAAACTGCCAGTGGATCCGGTTCCAAAGCTTGGTTAAGTTCCTGCACAACCCCTGATTAAACAGGAAAAACCTGTGAATTGTTGGCTTTGAATCCTGGACTGAGGACAGGGTGCACTTGAGTGACATGCATGCTTTGGTGTTTCATTTAAATTTCTAAAGCTTCAGAGGAAAGAGAAAAAATCTAGGTCTTTCTATAAGAGGGGGGGAAAGATCTAATCTGTTTACACCCTGCATTCCTTACGTTCCTTTGATAGTCTGCTACTATAAAAGCTCTCAGTCCCACCTACAGTATGAGTTTAATGGAGCTACAGAAAAGCTAAATCTTTCTATAGAGGCAGATATGACATAATGTATCTACAGATCCTGTCTTATTTAGACACTGGTGCATCTAAATTGTGTTTGTGATTATTTAGTGCTCTGAACAGATCTTGTTTTTCCTTTGGAGGAGGAGGCAGGCATGTACCCCCCTGAATTCAAAAAGGCTCCTTTTCCCTGGTAACAACTTGAAAGTGTCCTGGTATGGGAATGCCCTTTCTGGAATATGAAGCTCGAAGCTCGGGTTGTTTTTTTTTTTCCTCCTGTTTGAACGTGATGACTCAAACTTGGTGCAAATCCAAGGCAAATAAAAGGTGCAGGCGCCTACAGTTGGTTAACTCCTGAGTCGCTGTGAAGAGAGATCATGAAGGAAACTAAAACTGCTTCCCATGGTGTGGGTTCCATCCCTCTCAGTCCTCTCCAGGGCACCGTGGTCTGAGCGCTCTCCTGGCTGTGACACTGAAGGACCAGATGGGAGTTGAAGCTTTCTTGTCTTGTGCTACTTTGGTTATTAAATCATCCCTTTCACTGCAGTTTATCGTAGTGTTGGGGTTAACAGTACCTGGCTTACTTAGGTTTACTTTCCCATGTGTGCTCTTTTAGAATGGAGCCAGATGTTTGGTTATTTTTGTTCGTGTAAGGCCGTTGTGTCGGGCCATTGGAATCAATCAGCAGAGATATGCCAGTAGAAGTTGGATCAGGACCCACGAAACGTGAGCGTGGAGTGATTGTTTCTGCTACATTGAAACTGTGGTACACTTCTAAAGGCTGAAACAGAATATTTGGAAGCTGATTTGGGGAAGGGGAAGCTGAACATACATCTGGCCTGTAGCCAGGACTTAGAGATCCAGATATTTGCATCAGGGACCACCAAAGCTTTGAGGAGTGGGAGAAAGTGATTTACAGGCTGGGTTTTAGCTATTGCTAATGAACTTTTAAAATACGTGATCTCCATTTTCAATGAATTTCACTTCTCCTGCTCTGCTTGAAGGATATAAAAGCTAGTTGTGAAAAAAACCAAACCCTAAAGCTCTATCCAAACCCTAAAGTCCCTATCACCCTACCTGATACCACAAGGCTAGAGAGAATACCTAACACTTGCCTGGTTTATGTATGCAATGGTTTTGGAAGGAATTGCTGCTAGAACTTAATAAACAGGATGTGGAATACTTGCAAATATGGTATATCTGAATATGGCAAATCTCACTGAAATGTCTGAGTGAAAGGGGACACTTGATGTACTTTGGTCTAGTTTTGGTAGCAAGGTTATATTTAAGCAGATGGTGCAGATGTTGAAGCACTGAGATTTGGTCTCGGGGTGGAATTAACTTCTTCATCTATTGGACCCTATACCACTAACAGCAAACGGAGGCTTTTCTTCAGCTTGTTGGAGGAAAAGGGATCCAAAAACCTTAGTAGCAGTGCTATAAATGCAAAGTTAAATGTCTCCAGGGGGTATAATATGGCCACAGCTTTCAAGTTCTACAATATTTAACTCCTTGCTTTAAAAGTCAATAGTGCGTTTTGTCTGCTTTAAACTCACAAGGGCAGAGATTAACTTTTACTTTCAGTGAACGGACATAAATCTCACACATTTTACTTGTCTTCCTGTTAATATCTTTCTCTAACTTTGCTTTCAGAAGTCATCGAAGAAATCAGTGGCTCTAATAATTAACATTGGAAATAAGGGTACATTTTGCGTAACTAAACATTAATATCCTGTCAGGTGTCTCTGACACAAAGCCGGTGTGTGGAAGAAATGGCAGCAGGATATCAGCAGCTCCCATCAGAACTAATGTAAGCTCAGTGCTCAACATTTCCTAACCAAAAAGTGATTTGAATAGTGTAGCTTTGAATCACAGCTTCCTTCTGAGATGTACGGTAGCTCTGATTTTATTTGCAAATGAAGGCATAAGGACAGCAATATTTGGTTAAATATTGAACTATTTTCTGAAACATAGTCTGAATATAATGGAACAAATCCTAAAGTTTAAAAAGAAAAAAGAATTGAATTCTGTGCAGATCAAACTTCTTATATCAGTTTCGGGTCGTGCTCATTTCTTGCTGTTACCTGGCTTTCCCTGTCCCCATTCTACCCATTATCCCATTAAAAATCAAAAAGACAGAATGAGATCTTGTGTGGTCTGAGATAGAGGATCAGTGCGAAGGGAGTAAGTCTCTCTGACATTCCAGGCCAGGCCCCAGAGTTGTTTTCAGCCCCACCAGAGCAGGGGCAGGACCTGTTGTCTGAGCCATGACCTGTTCCAACGGTTTCTTATCTTTCACTTCAGAAAGAAACTGAGCATATTATTATTTTGGACTATTAATGTAAGCTGCAGAATCAGTGTCTGCTTTCTCTCTGGACTGTCAGTTTTAGGAAAAGACCTTGTTGTTTGGGAGCGCTGAGGATGAGGACCTGATGCGGTGACGGGTGCTGCTCGCGGGGGTGTGTTGTGGATGCAGAAGGTGGGAGACCAAGGTGGACAGTGGGTGGAAGGGGTGGTCACAGCAAGAGCTTTTGGAAGCTTGTGAACAAATTATATTGCTATTGAGTCAGTGCTTATCGGGCGAGCTACAAAGAGAAGTAATTAGAAAAAATAATTCCTTTGCTGCAGCACTAGTTCAAGAAGTGATTCGGAAAGGTCTTATCTGCTGAGCTGGGTGCTTAACACAGGGAAGCTCTGCTGACACGAGAGAGCAGTGCTGTTTATACCACCCCCGAGCCTTTGAAAGCCCAGCAGGGCATTACTGTGCGTGTGGCTTGGAGGCAGGGGGGGCTCCCGCAGTGATGCAGATTTTTCTGTTCCACATTTGTACCCTAAACTTTGGTTTTACTCCTCATTTGCCTATTTGTGCCACGGCATCCAAACCATTCAAGCACCTGCCGCTTCAATAAATACAACTTCAGTTAGAGGGTCACCAATCAGGGCAGCTGCCACTTGAGGTGCTGATAAAAGGGTTTGGGGCTGCAGGACTCCTGACACAGCCCAGGACCTCCATCTTCTTCCATTTCAGCCGTGCCAGGCACCTCACGCTCAGCGCAGAGAATACTGTGGGAGAACACACTGCCTGGCATCGGGGGCACAGAAGGGGTTGCAGAGATAAGCTGTGAGTTAATGAGTAATAGAGGCAGTAAGAGATGACATAACCAAACACGGGAGAGGAGCTAAATGCATTACTTCAGAAATTTATTAGTCAATCTGAATAAAGAGATGCCAAACAAAGCAAAAAAAATTTCCCAAAATTCTCAATCAATAAAAAAAAAAATCCCTGTAGGATGGTTTTTGGATTTTTTTTTTTTTTGAGGCTGAGATCTACATTTTTTGTAGGTGATTCACAATATTGTCACCTGATACTTCCTCCTCTGACTGTGGGTTAGCTGTTAACTGCCTGTCCCACCTCCTTTCCAGTTTAAGATTAGGCCTGTGACTTTTCCACCCTGTGTGTAAGGACTTAACGCTGCCGTAGAGGATGCGAGAATAAACTGGACTATCAGCCCTCTCTAAGCAGAGGGGACTGTGGAAGATTGTTCACCAGTATTTGGTGCCTCACCAGTTACAGTTACAGACCTGGGAAAGGCGAAGGCAACTCTCATCAGCCTGCTCCTAGGTGGAAATAGTGTAGAAAAAAGCATTCTCCATCGCTAGCAAGGCAAGGCTTCCTGCTGCCACGGCTCAACACCTGCAGGGACTTCAGTTTAAGATGAGTCTCTTGTTTTCTGAATTCATCTCTCAGCTGGGCTTCTTGTCTCTCAGAGCAGGATGCACTAGTGCCACTTCTGTGCACTTCATATTGATTGTGGTGTCAATTTGCTCCTCAAGAAAGGTCTAGACAGCTTTAGTGTTCCTGTTGTCTCTCATATAGGTCCTGTGCAGATTTCAGAATCTTGCATGGCCAGTTTTTTTATATTATTACTGAATGCAAAAATTTGTAGGAGGGGCTAGAACAGCAAATTATGATGGTATCAAGGCTGCAGGGCATTCCCCATGCTGTAATGCACTGCTTCCAGTGTGTGACAACATCCCCATCTGATATAGTCATGTAAAAAAGGAAAATTAAAAAAAAAAAAAGAAAAACTATTTAATTATTTCCAGCATGAACACATAGATGGACTTGTCTAAAGGCTTGTTCTGCATAGAGAATTGGATAATGTACAAAACAAAAATCCAGTCCTCAAATACTGTCTAACTTTTTTACAGCATTCTTCTTGTTTAATCTTTTGCATCCCTTAGCTTCCATTTGTCATTTGTTTTGCTGCTTCTGTTTCCCCCAAGGTACCTCATCTCAAAGGAATGAAATGTTTTGAGCCAATGCCTGGAGGCCCCGTGTTAATTTGTTTTATGGCCCTTTTCTCCAAGCTCATCCCTCCTATTTTCTGAAAGGAGAAATTCCTTTTTCATCTAGAGTAACTGTTTGAATCGGCGTGTTGAAAACATCACCATCAATCAAGTTCGTGTTTGCTTTAATTTTCAAGCGCCCAAGTGATTTAGAAACTTGAGTTCTGTTTGTAGAAGTGATCAAAGCCCATATGCCAGATTTGAAGGCGTTTTCAGAGTTTACATCCATTCATTTGAATGAAAGTTCAGTTCCTAAACACATGCCATAATGATTTCATGCCTTGGGGCTGACATCTTCTAAGGTACGTAGCTTTCCAGCATCTACTGAAATCATGGATGCTATGAAAAAATAATCGAGTTCCAAGATCATAGAATCACAGAATGGTTAGAGTTGGAAGGGACCTTAAAGATCATCGAGTTTCAACCCCCCTGCCCTGGGCAGGGACACCTCCCACCAGACCAAGTTGCTCCAAGCCCCATCCAGCCTGGCCTTGAACCCCTCCAGGGATGGGGCAGCCACAGCTTCTATGGGCAACCTGTTCCAGTGTCTCACCACCCTCACAGCAAAGAATTTCATCCTAATAACTCATCTACATGTCCCCTCTTTCAGTTTAAAACGATTGCCCCTTGTCCTGTCACTACACTCCCTGACAAAGAGTCCTTACCCAGCTCTCCTATAGCTCCCTTCAGATACTGGAAGGGGCTCTAAGGTCTTCCCGGAGCCTTCTCTTCTCCAGGCTGATGCATTTTTCAACATTATGGACTAAATTCAGTAGTTGAGACTTGGTTTTTTTTAAGGTCCCAAGATCTACAATTAAAATACATAAAAGTTAGTGCGGACAGCAATTTCACATCTTTTTCTCTGCCTTCAGTCTTTTTCACCCACTCCCCCCCTCAATTTTCCTTGTTTCGGAAGGATTCAAATCATGGGGTACATGGAGAAATACTATCCCCATAGCTCTTATTCCAGACACTGACTTGTCTTTTCTGCTTGAAACCAAGTCAGCCTCCGGCCTCAAATACTTCCAAAGAAATCCACATCAGAAAATGCTCATGTTTGCCTAGGAGCTCTTTACAAAACAACATTATGCCACTTATTGACAATAATTTCTGTGTTGTGGGAGCATCCTGCACCAGTTGTACTTATCTCCAGTCACTGCGTGGTTTGGACTCAGTGTGTGGCTCTTCTCAGGGAGGGCTGTTTGATTGCTTCTCTGTATTACCTGAGGATTGGAAAAGATAGTTCAGGGCATGTGGGCTTTTTGTAAGTGGCTCAAGCAGCTGGGCACCTACCCTCAATTAAAACAGCCTTCCTAATGCTGGGCCAACGTCCCCTCATAAAGGCAAGGTAGGCAACTGCACACCATGGGCTGCTGAAGGGTAGCAGAGGGGCCATGGCCCTACTTGCCTACTCCAGTTCTGCCAGAGGCCTGGAGTGTTGAACTGGCAGCAACATCTCCAGAGGTGTAGGGCATCGGGGGAAGAAGGGAGGTGTAAGAGGAGGCCAGGCCTTCCTAGATGTGGAAACTTCCCATAACCTCCATTGACTGGGAGCATCCTAAGCACCAAGTCTATTCTGCAGTCCTCGCTCTTTTCCCTTCACTCTCTGCCTTCCCTCTGAAGAAGACCTCTCTCGCTTCCTTTCCTCCACCTGTATGAGAAGACTTGATTTAGCTCAGACACGGGGAAGCCAACAGTCTGTGTTTTTAACAAACATCTATCATCTACTTTGCTCCTTCTCCAGAGTAAAAGAAACAGCATCACCTATAGGCGAACATCAGCTGAATAGATTGGGGCCACAGCCTTTACCAAAACTGCTGACCTGGGTGTTTTGGCTACAGTCATATAGAGCTTGAATGTTTGATCCATTAAAAAAAAAAAAAAGATAGTGAATTCAGCAACAGTGAGGCACAATCAGTCATGCTCTAAATGGTTAATAGAGTAAAACACTCTCCTGTAGCTCCGAACTATAGATGAGCTCACCTGTCACTTCCAAGTTTTATTTTGTTCTCATCAATAAACTAAAGGTTAGAAGGAGGTTTTGAACCCATCAGAACTCTTCTATCTGATATAAATCACAGGTCTTAGCTCTTTCGGCAGCATGAAAATAAAATGGTGCATAACTTGGTAAAAAAGTTAATTTTCCCTTTTGTTAAAGAATTAAAGTGGTATGTGATACTGTATCATTGGTACAGTGGGTTAAAAATTGTATTTCTTTAAAGGCAACATACACAAGCTTTTTCACTTGATATACTATTTTAAGTGTTAGATAAATGTTAGTATAATTTTTTTTTCCAAAAGAATACTGATGAACGGAGTTGTTAAGGCAATTTCCTCACTTAGTGACAATTATCAGTAATTATCAAAATCAGTTATGGTTTATTGGTCCTAGTTCCTCCCTTTGTTTCTTTTAAGAAGATAGGGAATCAGGTGAAATACTGAAAGAGAAATATGTGTATTTCATGATGTTTTAGTAGTCTTGCAGCATGACCCTTAAGGAAAGGATTGTTTTGCAAATCAAGCATAATAATCCCAGTGCACTGCAAAGAGAACAGCCAGAAAAAGATGCAGTCCCCTTGGTGACCCCATTTACAGCTTCTATTGCAGTGGGAATTCTGTGTGCTCCACAGTGTCAAACCGTGTCTGGGTTACTTCACAGCAGCGTAAAATCATAGAGTGGTTTGGGTTGGAAGGGGCCTTAAAGATCCCCTGAGCAGGGACACCTCCTACCAGAGCAGGTTGCTCAAAGCTCTATCCAACCTGGCCTTGAACCCCTCCAGGGATGGGGCAGCCACAGCTTCTCTGGGCAGCCTGGACTGTCCACTCTTAAAGGAAAGAATTTCTTCCTGAGATCCCATCTAAATCTCCCCTCTTTCAGTTTAAAGTTTCAGGTTTTATTGCAGTCATTTTCATTATAGTGATCCTCCACTCTTTTAAACACAACTAGATGTGTCCTGACTTTCAAGTTTAAAATCTCTGCATTCAATTCACTCAATAGTTCCTGCCATTAGTAGGCAGTTTTCAGAAAGAAGTAAGATGGGAGGAGTAGCAGCACGGAGCTCATCTTGTCTAATGAACCAAATCAAGCAAGGCCATGCCAAGGTTATCTAGGTATGGTAGTATTTGGTGATGACTCATCCAGGGAGCTTCCTGGCTGGCCAACACCCTTTTCTACTAACTGCTCTGGTGGGAAGGGTGACTCAGAACATGCTTGGTGACATGCTCGCAGCTCTTCTGGGAACCACGTTTCGGTGCCCTTTCTATAGGGGCTACCTTGGAGGCTGCCAAGAGAGAAGACGACATGTTCTAACTAGCTGGTTTTTCGTGAGTGAGGTACCTTTTAAATAGACATCACTTTGTTGAAAGTTGGAAAGTAAACCAGGAAATTCAGAGTTGAGGATAGTAACTCTGACCTGAACCTGTTGGATCGCACCAAAACGATGGCATTTTCAGCAGGTTCAGTGCAAATATACTCTCCTTATACTATTAGCACAGTGTGGACTGTCTCATGGACATGGTCAGCTACTGAGTGGTCAAGAGCAAGGAAAGGGATTACTAGTTCCCCTCAATCTTGTCTCTGTACCTCTGATGGTGATACGATGGGTAATTTAAGGGGGAGAGCACCTGACCTTTTGTCCAAAGGAGT
This sequence comes from Gallinago undulata, assembly GCA_026546715.1. NCBI lineage: Eukaryota > Metazoa > Chordata > Aves > Charadriiformes > Scolopacidae > Gallinago > Gallinago undulata. The sequence goes on from JAOTQQ010000008.1 coordinate 5,848,706, forward strand.
CGCTTCAGGGAAGCTGCTATTCATCTGGATCTCCACCTCCCCATCTGTAAAATGGGAAGAATGGTTATTTCCTTCCTGAAATGGTTTAATGATAGCGAGAGAGGCAGGCGTTTCAGTAGTGGATAATAGTCATCCCACCACAGCACATAAGCAACTCTTGGAAAACATTAAGTTGTAATCATATCTTTCTGCAGGAAAAATAGCAGTTTTACGGTAACCCTTTTTCTTCTCAACTAAACTTGAATGATGTCATCAAATTAATGAAGAACAGAATGTATTTTTCTATAAAATGTTGTAGAAATATGCAGCATCAGGTGCGATTTTTTTCAGAAAGCGCACTGCAATGTCCCTGAGTTTGTTGGCCCCAAACTGTTGGCTTCAGCAAGTCAATTGAAGCATTTTTAGTTAGTGTTTAGCATTTTTAGAAGCATTACAGACACTAAATAGTGGCTTTAACCATGTTGTTTTAATCAACAAAATCTGGACACAAATCTTCTTCCCTTCAGAGTTTGTTTTTTATGGATTGTTTTTTCCCTTCTATTTTTTCTGTTTGGCCTTTTCCCAGATTTTTCTGGGTTTGATCCCCCCCAAGACCAGATGCTTAGGAGGTTTGCTATAAGCGTATTTCTGTGGAATTTGCTTGTACCATCTGTTTTATTAACTTGGCAAAATAATGAAAAATCAGGTGAAAGGCTTTAGCTTGGCATATAAACTGATTGGTGCTACTCTACATCCCTATTTTTTTTCCCAGCTGGAGAATTTCTAGAGTTTCAGAACTGTTGCAGTATTAATAGTGAAGTGTTTTGGAGCCAATTCTTATCTTTGTTTATGTGCCTGCTCAAATCTAATTAAAGCAGAAGGGAAAATGCACTCAAAAGACTGACTCGTATTCCCGGAAATATGATAATGCTTATGAGAAATGACCAAAACTATTAACCTTAAATACTCCTCACTTGTGTACAGATTTCGTTATGGGTAGAAAAAGAAAGTTACCCTGAATAGTGAGAATACTGGGATAGTTTATTTAATTGATATTGCATGGGCTGAACTCTAAGCACAGAGTAAAAGCCTACGGGCTACGCCAATGCCAGCTTCAACCAGAGGCTGATGTTTGCACATGTTCACTTACTGGCAGTGGTTTGGGTGTAATGTGTGAAAGAAATGGCTGGAAACAAAAAAACCCTCTTGAATCAAGTCCCATTGCAAGCAAGGGCAGGACTGACCATGAACAGTTGGGAGCAGTTTTGGTAAGTGGTTCACAAGAAAGAGAGCATTGATGAAATTAATCCCTTCCCTTTTTTTCCCTTCAGGAAACGATAATCTAAACATTTGCATTTAGAGGGTTTTGCATCTCTGTGTTCCACCTTGTGAAATATCTCCAAAATCATGAGACGATGGAGAGCTTTAAACCAGCACTGACTATCTTAACGTTTGCTCTCTGTTGACTTTGGTTGCTCTTAGTAGAAAAACTTTTCAGGATGGAAATGCCCTGTGCATTACTCTAAACCCTGGTACAAGGATAGTAAATCTGGGTCCAACTTCTTCTGAAAGCTTGAACGCTTCATGGGGTACTGTGGCTTGCCTCAGCTTCCCATACAGTTGGAAAGTTTTCTGTCAAGAAAATAAGATGCCACATCGATGGCCCTGTCTTCTCAAGTTGTTCTCATAAGAACATGCCTCTGCGCAGGCAAATCCTAGTCTGCAATAAGCAGCAGCCTATGGAAGGTTGTTTACACCTCAACTGGAGAGGCTCAAACCAAAATGGTGTGGAACTGGTAATTATTTGATAACTGAAAAAAGGATGCATTATATCTGACTAGTTCAGTTCTGCCACTTCATTGAATTGTGGGGTTATGTCCAGAATGTCCTGTTTCAACATGCTGGCATCACTTGGGCCTTCTTTTTTCCCTAGAGAAGATTTTTTTTCTTTGTTCTTTTCTTTTTTTTTCTTTTTAACACAAGAGTGCCGATGATTTAAGTAACATTATTTAATTCTTGTATATTTGTGTGGTAGAGGCTATGAATTTGATGGTTTCTCCACCTGTTTGTTCTAAAAAGAAAAAAAAAAAAAAAGATCAAGCCCCATCTTAGATCTGATATAAGGCTCAGCCCTCCTCCCCTCCTCCGCTCCCTCCCCAGTAATCACATTATTCACTGGGATGGAAAAAAGAGTTGGTGTTAATTTCCTCCATTCCCACACCTTGCAACCCAGCACAAGTTACTGCCATTGCTTGTCCTTTGGAGACCAATTATTGTAGGTGAAGTCAGACCCAGAAGCCGCGTTGCTAAGGGTGGGAGGTGGGGACTGGGGCTTTGTGTGACTTTTTGAGACCGGCAAGATGCAAAAATCTGGCTTGACCCTTTGTGAGCCTTGTAGAATGGAAACCTTGGGGTAATTTGCAAACGGCATGTATGTGAGCTGCTGGGAAAATGCCAGAGCCAAGTCTTATGACTTGATAACTGAAAAAAGGATGCATTATATCTGACTAGTTCAGTTCTGCCCTATAGGTGATGTCCTATAGGTGTAAACTTGGGAGTGTGAGGGGTGATGTCTGGATGGACCTCTGGGAACCTCCAGGTTCTGATACGGCTCTGAAGAGCAATGCTATGAAGGATTTGTGTAATACTAAGGTCCTCCATACTTTATTCTTGTGGATCCTTAAGTCCTGTGGTATTCTTTCCCATCCATAACAGGGTCTTAGCCCCATGGCCTATATGGCAACCCATCTGTTCAGGTCCAAGCATCCTGGCTGGTGGCCCAGCATGAGGTGGGTACCTTCCCTGGCAGTCTGGGGTGCACGCTCCTCCGGCAGCTACACTGGAAAACCAAACCTGGGTCTTGGAGAAGTAACAGAGCAGAGTTTTCTATGGTAAGATGACTCTGTAAGATGATTCAGTGAAACTCCTGATGAGGTTTAGCACAAAAAATGTTTTTGTCCTAATTGTGAGTGAGTTTCTGCCAAGAACTTGACAGCACATGAGAAGACATCTGTCATTTCTCAGGTTTTCCTGTCAGCAGCTCTCTTCCACGTTCAACGCTGGATTAACTCTGCTTGTACTTGGAGGTCACATTTTAGGGAAGGAAAATGCTGATGTTGGAGGAACCTGCCTTTTCCACTCCTTGCACCAGCAAAGATGGTCCGTGCTGTCCGGTGGTTGTGTGCTCTGCAGCTCTGCCGAAGGTCCTGATCTCATAACAGAGCAAAATAGTTCTTAGTGAAATAGTTTTGCTTTGTCCCAAGACTGAGATCTGTCAGAATCCAGGCAGTCATTGGCGTTAGTTATAGGTAATAAAAGACAGGCTTAAATAAATGCTTTGACCTCAGTGTATTGAGGCTTCTGCTGGCACCACAAGATGTTCTTATGCATTGATGGAGAGACTTGTATTCTTCTTCCATGCCTCTGCCCCTCCCATTTCCTCTGACTTGGAAGGGAAAAAATGAGCTGTACCTGATTTTAAAAAATGTCTAAAAAAGCCAAAGTGGGTACCATGGAGCATGAGGTACAGATGTCACCGTATCTTTCGTGATGCTTTTTTATTTGCCTGGTTTTGTCCCTCTTTTCTCCTCGCTTAGACAGTCTGGGCACCGCTTCTACTGCCTGTAAACACATTTAGGTTTTTGCTCTCATGTGTCTGTATCACAACTCCTTTTTTGAGAAGAGGCCCCATTTTCAGCTTTGTTCATGTAATTACAGTGCAGCACAGGACAGACTGTGAGAGAAGGACCATAATTAGGATTTTTTAAAAAAACCACACATTTCCTGTGCTGACTACTGATCTCCTACCAGTCCTGCCACTGCTGTCTCTTGAATAATACCTGCCTCCTTTCTGTGCTTAACACCACTGATGAGGCCAGCTGTCAGGAAGGCACAGTTTGCCTCCTTTTTTGCTGTGTAAAAAGCTTTTTTTTCTTCTTTTTTTTTCCTGCTTCTTTTGCTGATGGTGTTGTCAAATGAAGCTCACTGTAAAATGTCAGTGCTGCTGTAGCATTTTTCATCTCAGAATGTTCTGTGCAGAAGTTCAGTATGAAATAGCTGTATTTTTATTTTTATTCATTTTCTGGATGGGCAGACTCATGTTTCTCAGGTTTAAATTAGGGCTCCTGATAACTTCCTCAAGGTTATTTTCTTCAGCAACATCTTTGGAAGCTTTAGATACAGTTATCTTTCTGAACAGCTACTACTTGAGGGTGAGGGGTGTTGGGAAATATGGTATTTAGGCTCCCTGGAAAGTCCCAACACCAGATTTTCCATGTTAGCAGGCAAATGATCATTCTAGTTTTTGCAGCAATTTCCAGGTCAGGACATGAGGGTTCAAGTGGAATCCAGAACCAAGCCCAGTAAGTAGGTCTAAACAATTGCTTTTTCCAAACAGCTATGTTCCAGGTTTCTAGAATGACAAATCTTTGTCATGACAAGAGAAAAAGTTAAGGTTTTCTCCAAGTGTAGTGTCTGACATTTGGGGTTTTTAAAACTGGTGTACCACTTTCCATACAGTGATAAACTAAACATGATTTGTAAAACAATACATTTTTGTTAAAAAAAAATATTTTTAAAAATACATTTTGATACAAGTTTTTTTTTTTTCTCTTTACTGCTTCTTTTAAGCAGATTTCCAGCTGTCTGGGGCTTTATTTTAGACTCTTAGTGCTGATTAATCAGAAAAAAAATCCTTTCTATTTCCTTCTACTTTAATACACGCTTTGGCTCTTGCAGTGTGTAGCCCAAAAGTTCAAATAGCTATTTCTCTGTGATTGTATGAAGTGTTTTCATTTTCAAGTCCAGATTTTTTTTTTTTTTCCAGGAAGAAAAAAATTGCCCGTTGCTTTCCAGGAAGACCAAAAAGATTCTTGCGCTCCATCAGGAGAGGTAGGCTGAGAGCAGAGCAGTCTGGGGAGCGGCTGGGAACTCGGCACGTTCTCTGCTCCTTCTGCCGCCCATCAGCGGGGCTGCCTCATGGCTCTCCTGCCCAGGCACGTCCCGACGCACGCTGTGCTCCCTGATAGTGCAGGAAACTGCCGGCTGTGCTCAGACCAGTGCTCTCGTCCTGTCCTGGGTGCTTTTTTTTTTTGGCTCTGCCATTTCCTCTCTTGTCTGGACGGCACAAGAAGGACATGGACCCGTTGGGAGTGGGGCCGGATGAGATGATCAGAAATCTGGAGCGCTTCTGCTGTGAGGACAGGCTGAGAGAGCTGGGGGGTGTTCAGCCTGGAGAAGAGAAGGCTCCGGGGAGACCTTAGAGGCCCTCCCAATATCTGAAGGGGGCCTGCAAGAAAGCTGGAGATGGATTTTTACAAGGGCATATAGTGATAGGACAAGAGGTAGTCGCTTCACACTTGAAGAGGGGAGATTTAGATGAGATCTCAGGAAGAAATTTTTCACTCTGAGGGTGGTGAGATACTGGAACAGGTTGCCCAGAGAAGCTGTTGCTGCCCCATCCCTGG
>JAOTQQ010000008.1:5854198-5893923 GCA_026546715.1 Gallinago undulata
GGTTGCCCAGAGAAGCTGTGGCTGCCCCATCCCTGGAGGGGCTCAAGGCCAGGCTGGATGGGGCTTGGAGCAACCTGCTCTGGTGGGAGGTGTCCCTGCCCAGGGCAGGAGGCTGGAACTGAATGATCTTAAAGGTTCCTTCCAACCCAGGCCATTCTATGGTCTATGAGTGTACATATGGTCTTTGGTGTAACTTCCTGCATTTCTCAAAAGTCTGCAAAGATATAGCTGCAGCCTCTTTGCTGATGTTTTCCCTAGGTTTGATCAAATGAAGTTCTAAACGATTCAAATAACCAAAGAAATGATGGGATGCCAGATCTCAATGGGAAGAGACCCCAGCCTACAGTTAGATAGAAGTGCCTATTCCCTACCTTGGAGAAGGAAGGAAAACCATCTTTTCTGAAATACAAAATTTAATCAAACAAAAAATTTTTCTTAATCAATTTTACCTTTAAACATTCAAGTTAAGACCCTATGAAGAGTCTCTGTGCATCAGTGTCCTATTGCTGAGTCTTTGGTGATGATTTGTGGTATTTTTCCTTTACGTTGCCCTGGGATCTGTTTATTTGAGTTAGTTTTGCTATGTTTTTATTGTTGTATTATTTGGCATTCAAATAAGCGCGGTCAGTGAAGCACTAGTCAGTATCTTCATTTGAATTATCCATGCAAAGTTGATCTCTGTTTTTGAAATGTCATTTTCCTCACTTGCTTGTTGGCTGTTTCGGTTCCAGAAGATCTAATGGAACTGCAGAGCTGCTACTGAAGTTCTACCACAAGGTCCTGTTTCACGGGCATCATCCACATTTTGTCTGGAGAAGAAGCAGGACACTTAACTCTGAATAGCTTACTGGGGACAAATGTAAATTGGTTGAGTTGGATTGATTGACTTCAGTTCTGTGTGAAAAATCAGATGTAATTTTAAAATTTAGCTGGGATAGGCAGAGATAACTGGTAGCCCTTCCATCTCTCTCCTTAAAATTTCTCCTTGCTGCCATCTCATCCCTGCAAGACCTAACAAAATACTGTGTCTGTGTCATCTTTCAGCCCCTTCTTCTCACAAGTGTGGGATTCTATCCTGTTTGCCCTCTGTGTTTGTGAAATACTTTGAGCTTGCCTGGGGAAACCAATGCATTTGGATCGTAAGTGGGATGGCAGGAGGGAAACTCCATCACATCCACCTTCCTTTTCTGTTTGCTCACATCATCTTAGAGCTACTCAAGTCCAGCCTTTCAAAGAGCTCACATCTGCTGCTGGAAACAAGGTGAGCACTTGCAGGGACCGAACTGTGCTTGGTTACTTGATACCTATCGTGTCCCTACCTGCCTTGGGGGATGCAGTATTCTGAAATTGTTTGGATTTACCTAGGCCTGCTATATCTCCTGAAACAGATGCCTTTGCCAACAATATGGGTAGTAGCAGGTGCAAGTATCAGAGATTAGGAAAGGTGGTTTAAATTTAATAGTTGGACAGTTGGTTGGAGCTGAAATAATCCCGATGGAAATGATATCCTGTGTGCAAACCAGGTCTACAAAGAGCCATGTTATATGGCTAACAGTGGCCCCGGTGAAGCACAGATATGCTCAGAATTTCTGTCAGAGAAGTGATTTTCTGGAGAGGTGACATGTCTGCACTGCAGTCCTGGCTGGGGACAGCATTCCCCAGTGGTGCTCGCAGGAGAGATCTGCCTGTGAAAGCAGCAAAGCTGAGACACTGCAAAATTGTTATTCCCTGGAGTTACTGAGAAGCCCCCACACCTTAAATATTCACAAGATGAAGGCCGTTAATCCCTGGACACCTGCATTCCAAGGAGCAGCCTCCTGTACAGTGGGTCTTCTCACTGACAGGGATCTGAGATGTTCCTTTGCTATCACTCCCCCCCCCAAAGAAAAAAAGCAGAGCTGGAAGCTTTGCTGGCTGTAGTTGGGGTACACCATTTGCTGGCCTGAGATGATGCTGATATCTTCTTGTCCTTTGCATATATTTCATGCTGTATGAGATGGTGATGTGACTTTTGTTGTATAGGCCTGGCACCTCCTTTGAAGTCGCACGCTCACCATCACCCACAGCCTCACCACTTGTGATTTGAATGAGTAATTCCCAGCGTTTTTTTTTTTTTAAAGCAGGTGGCTCTGACACACCCTGACTCCTACATTCAAATCCAGGAGGAATGTACACACAGGAAGGAGCACGGACATCACCCCATTTCATGGAGCTGAGCAGGGACATCACTCTATCAGGTAAATGTACAAGTGACACCACATGAATGTGGCTCCTCTTGCAGCAGACTGAAGGGGTATGTGCAGTTGAAAATGCGGATTTCTATGGAAAGAGCTGGTCTTCCCAATCTTTGTTTTTATATTTAAGACAGGTTCAGAATGAAACTCACACCAGATGCTTGACAAACTTTGTGAAGTTTTGTCACTTGCCACAAAACAGCATCTGGGCTTGATATTCCTGAATGTTTATAACTTAAACCCCTCTGCCTATCTCACATGAATAGTAAAGCTATGTGGCAACTTTGGGCTAAAGTTGTGTGCGCTCTTTGGAACAATTCTGGCTGAAATGCTGCTGAGTCTTCTCAGCACACGAGTAGGTGACCATCCACTGTGAAGGAAAGCTGAGCTATTCCATAGTCCATACCATGGAAAAGCATCAGGACTGTGAGGTGCTCTCAAGAGATGTACGTTTCTCAGAGCAAAGTGCTACCTTGGAATACAGTGAGCCATGACTGATCCCTACAGAAAGTGTCTCTGTGCTACTCATAGACTAATATTGTTTAGGAACTGGAAAAACTCATTAAATAATCTTATTTTTAGAGATGCTGTTTGATTCTTATCTGTGTGACTAGCAAAGTGATTTTTATATACCCTTCTGTTACATTCTGTCCTATTTCTGTGATGAAAACTCTATTTCAGAGGCCAGCATCTGGGTATTCCCTTTCTGCTGGAAGAGATGGGTGTCCTGTGGCTTTTTGTCTACCCACTTGACTACCTTTTCAGTGTAGAAGATGGATGTGGACCTAGTGCTTCTTTATACACTGACAACTTTGTGGGGAATGTTGCATCTGAGCCATGAAGCAGGTGAGTACTGTGATTTCTTGCCCAGCCCTAAGATGAGGAGAGAAAGCATAAGGTCTACTCATTCCACATGGTGCTAGGACAGTTCTAGCTTGGCTCAATCAAAATCAAGAGGCTTAAATTAGGCCACTCATTAGTTTTGCAGACCAATGGACTTCTTCAAACCTAACTAGGTGGAGAGTCTTTCTGCCCCCAAGAGATGAAGACATCAGCACATTCAGTACACACAATGAAACCCCACCTCAGCACGAAGGCACCGAAGGCACCTTTCTTCACCCGAGACTGGGTAATCAAACAATCTGTGTGTGTATTCAGCCCAACCCAGAGAAATAATTTCTACAAAATAAAACAGCAGCATTGCTTGCCCAGTAAGGCAAAGCAGATTTTTTTCCCCCCAGTTATTAAGGGTTTCTTAGCAGTCAGTGCTAAATGCAGCTGATCCTTGCTGTTCAAAGCATGAGGTTAATCAGGATGTTAGATCTGGTTTTGCTACACAGGAGTCTGTTGCTTTAAACAACAGTCTGTTGTAGCAGACTTGGGTAAAAATATACCAGGAAACAAGATTTTTACAGCAGCTCAGGAAGACAATCTTATGTTTGTTCAGCGCTGGATGGATTTGTGTGTCAGAGTTGATGGCTGCATGCATTCAGCCAGAAATGAGACTGGTTTTTTATTCCTTTTGCCTCATCATGTTATCATGAGTAGAAACTGTAGGGTCAAAGCCTTGAATGTATCAGTGACATTGCTTAGTTCCTTTATTTTTTCAAGGACAGAGACAAGGTGTGTTTCTGCCAGGTAATGCAGCTGGTTTCTGCCTCTTCTGGAACACACAACACCGTCTAGTGCTGCAGGAGTCGTGAGCAAGTCTATCTGCTGTGTTTGCTGGAGCAACTGGAAATCAAATGGCAAGTGCCGTGGGCATTTCTGAAGCGTGTGTTCTCTCTCTGTTTGTCATCCTGGCAACAGACCAAAAGCTTTGTTTTAAATTCTTAAGGATCTGATCTGGAAGAAAGATGATAGTTCTTCCTCGCAGTTTGTTTCTAAATATTTACAGGTAGGGAATATACCATGAACTGCTTATCACTTACAATTTCACTTGTCTGTGTTGTGGGCGTGAACTGCGCACAGGACATTTGATTATCCAAAGGTATTTGAACCTGAGAAAAGAACAAGCAACTTGTCAAAATCAGGCATGAGAGATTTTTAAGAATCTGTCTCAGTTGTTTCAACATATTCATAGTACAGTAGAGCTTTTGATGGTAAGATAATGGCCCATCAGAACATTTGTCCTACCCCAGTTTCCAAACCGATCAACAAAAAATAAATTGAAACAGTAGAAAAGCTCAAGTTACTCATATATATATATATTTATATAAATACACTCACATATCAATTTCAGAATGGGCAAGTGACCTTCTCTGTGCGCTCTGATTCTTTTGTTGTGATAGAGCTGAACCCACATGAGAAGGATGGATATGAAGTGGACAATTTCATAAAGGTGCCCTGGAGGCAGAAAGACATTTACTACATACGAAGAAAATGTGAGTAACCGTAGAAAAATAATGGGTTATTTAAATGGACAGATTGAACAAAGATAGGCTGGTCTGTCAGTGAGACATGGTGGGATAGAATACATGCTCAGAGGAAATGAGAAAGGCTGAAGTCAAGTCTCTGTTTCTCCAAATGGTATTTCCTCTTATATAAAGGCACAGGATTTAAAAGTTTCATGGTGCAACATCTAAGAAAACAAGGTCATACATGTATCAGAAGTTGTTACCTGCCAGGACACTACCTGCATTTTTAGAGCAACTTTGCTCCAAATGGAGGGGAGAAAGCTTCTCTTTGTGGTCCTAGGTATCGTAGGAGAAGGTGGCTCAGCAAGGCTTGTCACTTCACAGAAAGGATAAAAAAGTGCCATAAAGAATTGAGCAATGCTATGGCTGCCTTAAATTTACTGGGCAGCAAGTGGCCAGTGTAGGTTGGAGCAAATCTGGCTGTAACTCAGTGGGCCTAAACGGGCTTCCCTAAAGTCAGTGACAAAATACCTCAATGTGAACAGGTCTGAGTGTAGTAACAGAGCCAAGATCATCTGAAGGGAGTAAGGTTTCAAATCGGGTGGATTTTTTCACCACTAATCCAAACATTTGGCTTTTTATGGTCTATTCTGCCTTTTAAGGTCTCTTCTGGTATACTTTAGGTCCTGCACCTGACTCTGCAGAACAAGATTCTGCTCCCTCTAGTTGGTGTCTCCCTACCCTTGCTGTAATCTGGAGTTTGAATGCTTTTAGGAGTGAAAATTATACCCATTGTTCTAGGTTTTGTGGGTGTTTATGCTGTAATTCACTGACTTGATCTGCAGCAAACCTGTTTCTAACTGCAGATCCAATGTGGGAGATTGTTCAAAAGGCAAGGTGTGTCTCGCTGATTAGCTGAGTTGAAGTCACCTGACCCTGAACAAATAGTTCCTGACCTGAATTTTATGTTAGCTTTATTTACTTAATATAGAAACGCTAAAATTGGGCTGCGGTGAACTGTGTCTTTAACCATTTCCTGTCTTGTATCGTTTGTAGTTTTATGGAGGATCTAGTGTTAAGCACCAAATCACGCTGAGGACCTGGTGATGTTGCTGTGAGGTCATTTTTCCTCCATGGATTCATCACCTTCCCAGTTGTAGGAGAAACAGGTACAAATAAAGCTGTTACAACACGTAATGGAAGTGCGAGGGGAGGGGTGAGGGAAGGAAGAAGGTTACTCACTGGGCTGTACCATGGGCCAGTGACTCACACACCCACGTGCCATTAGCCCTGCAAACCGCAGTTTGGAGGCTGCACCACCTGCAGAACTTGAGTGCTGGCTCTCCTGTCCCTCCTGGCAGGAGATGGAGGTGGACTCAGGGCTGTGTTGCACTCAGTTGGGGAAGTTCTGCTCCATCGGCCACCGCTGTCTGGAGGGGCACATGTGTATTAGATTTGAAGCCATCTCTGTATGGTCAGAGATGTTGTTGATGCTTCTTTGTTGTCCAGTAGGTTCCTGATTAAATATTAAGTAGATCTCAAAGGAAAGTGAATACTCTTTGTCCTAATAAAATTATATAGTTTGTGGGCGGAGAGAAGAAAACTAGATTAACGTTCACAGGTTCTTTGCTGGAGTGTGACAGCTGGAAGAGGGCTGGTGCTGCTAATTCTTGAAAAGCACGACAGGCAAATAGCATGTAAGCCATTCTTCTTTCTCTCTTGACCTTAGGCAACTGGCTTCTCTCTCAGTTTCCCTTTCTTTACCTATATAATATGTGGTATAGTGTTTGGATAGTAAAATACTGTGGTATTCTCAGCTATTTATTTATACTATGTTATTGTGGGTCTGTCCACAGCCCTTTGCAGGCGCAGGAGAGGCTTAACCCTGGTGACCCAAGAGCCTTGTTGCAGCACCAGTTCAGTGTGTAACTTGCCCAGGTGACTCAACCAGCCTGTGGTCTGGTACCAGCATAACTACACTTACCCAGCCGTGATGCTGAACTCATGTTCCAACACCTCTGAGCACAAAGAACTGGTTCCTGTCAGCCACCAAAACATCTTAACTTCTAAACCCCAGCATGAATCAGGGCTGCACACTAATTACTGCTCCACAACTTTGACAGATGCTGCTTCTGTTCAACTGCAGGTGAGGGCTTTGTGTTCGTGGTTAGATTAGATCCTTGGTGGAGTTTGTCTGTAAAACTTAAAATCTGGGGGCTGTGTAAAACTTAAATCTGGGGGCTGTTGGCACTTGTAAATTTGTGCTGTGAAAATAAGCACAGTCACATTTTGTTAAATAGTGTGTTAGATGAGCACTGCTGGACTGATCATCTCTAGGGCTGTGAAATCATGCAAGGAGACAGTATTATTGCCATGGCCTTCACTGGCATTGCCCTCAGGACTCTGCCATGCTCCAGGAATGGATTAGCTATCAGAGCTTCTCAAAGCGGCTCAAAGCCTTACTTTATGTTAGAAATCCTCATTTTAAGAAGAAAGGTCTGTGTAAGGTTGAACTGCTGTGTGGAGCCATTGGCAGGGCTGCCTTCCACAGCCACAGAGCGCCCAGCTCCGCTTACCTGCCTGGGACACAGGAGCAGTTGCTGGGCCTGTCTGAATGTACTAGAGATTAGCAGGGTAGGAAAACACCTGCTTCCACTTAACTGATCTGAGAGGAAACAAAGGACAGAAAAACGATGGCTGGAACAACATAGGATTGGATGAAAACTAATATGTAGCTTCAGATTGTCAGTTGGCAGCCCTAACCCTCAATTTAAAGCAGCTGAGAGTCCCAGCTCTTTAGACCTAAAATCTTGCTGCTATGAAGATGAAAGACTTTGTTCCACATGCCCCTCCCCTCTTTTTTTTTTTAATTTTTTTTTTCTCTTTTTCTTTTCACTTAACTGCGTCCAAATGGAGAGCAGGCAGATGGGAGCTCAGGCAAACCCAGATGCCAAGCCACTGCGCTTGATAATAGGCAGCGAGGAGTGGCAGCCAGCTCAGCCAGGAGGAAAAGGTAGAAACTTTCCAATCATTGTTTAGGAGCTCAGTGAACCCCTTTAGTTTTATCTCAGAGGAAGATGGGATTGGCTGGGACTCACCGGGGACCACAGTATAGGCTCCAGTTTAGGTATGGGATTGAAATCCTGGCTGTAGGAAAGAAGGGAATCTTGTGCTTTCGTTGACTTCAGTGAGGGCTGTTGCTCAGCATCTCTGCAAGCAAAGTCTTGATGAAGGGTTTTTTTCAGTTGGATTCTTAAAAATTATGTGCTGAGTCCAAGACTGAGGTCCAAGGTGACCAAAAAGGTTAGACAGTCATCATGTGAGCTTCTATTTCATTGCCATACCTTGAGCTGTGTTTCATTCAGAAACTGGACTTAGCATGGTTTTAAGCACACTGTCATTAGGCTCTTTTTTCCCCCTCTGTTTGCTTTAATTGGAATAGGAACAGTTCCAGCTGTTAACAGACACACAACACTGCTCACCAAGCCCCTTCAAGGATGCTGTGGGCTGATTAATGGGACAGCTGGTGGCCTCTCGAGTGCCATGTTGCTGTGGTTTGTGCGTCTGGGTGTGTAACATCTCACCTTTTGCTTGTTCACCAGCGTGTGCCCTACGGAAACACGACGCGAGCCTGGCAGATTGGATGGCTGGCCTTAACTTAGTGTGTTTGCAAAGAGAAGGTAAGGCTTATAGGTTTGTAAAACTTTCTTTCCGTGTTCAAATAAGCACAGGTCAGCCTGACCTGCCTGCCCACCGCTTGTGTCATCTTTGGAGCAGTAAAGAACCACTGAAATGTACCTGTGACCTTACACACTAACACTGGCAAAACGTGTTTTAGCTGTGGAGCATTGGATTGCATGTGAACGAGCCCTCCAGGTTATTGCACCTCTCCAAGCGCTGCAGAGAGAGCAATATTCTTCTCCCCTCCTCCTTTGCTTGTTTAACTTGTTAAGACATGGAAGGTTGCTCCTGCTGTGACTCCTGCTCCTGACCTGACAGGTGGTGCCTTGAACTGAACTTTGCTCTCACAAACACGGTTGTGTTTCAGGTATCAGCCTACCATTGAGGGGACTCACCCATCTCCACTGAATTTAGTAATTCTGGCTAAGTTTGCTGCTGGGATGTCCCGGGTGCTGGGTTCAGGAGTACTGTTGAGTGCAGGGTCTTGCCACACCAAACAAGTGAGGGCCAAGGATTCCACGCATTTAATCTCATGCCTTTAACTCTACAGATTGTGCAACGAGTTGCTGAGTACAGGTAAGAAGATGAAAGAGATTGAGGTGATGCAGGAAGTGATACTAATAGCTATAGCCCTCAGATGAAAGAAATAAACCCCTTTATGGGTCCGCACTGACGTGACCCCTGAGCTGCATGAGGAACAAAGAATTGTAATATTGGATCAGAGGTCCGGTGTGTTTTGTAGCCTGTTTTGATGAACTGAGCAATAGGAGCTTATTGAAAAAAGCTGAATGAACTGCTGTGAAGAATGGCTGGGAAATGGTTTGTCGATAGGAGTTGTTTATTTTCCACACAAGAAATGTTCTCTTTGAACGGTGTGGCAAAGAGTATTTGCATTCTTTCCTTCTCTCTCCAGTCCTGGGCATTCTCCTATAGCCCTGTGCAGTGTTTTCTTTTGATCATTTATTTCCTACCAAAATTTTGGTGTCAGTGACATCCTGTGGTGTAGTTAGATGTTAACTCTGTCTGCATTTGGTCTTTTGTTTTCTCCCTTCAGTTTATCCCTGATTTTTGTACTGTGAAAGTAGAATTAGTCCTGCTGCTGGGTACAAGTCACTAAGTCCCCCAGGACACAATATTTAACAATACTAGTTCTTCTAACCCCAATCTGTTGTATATTTGTCCTATTGGGTTAAAGCGTGAAGTTTTCACCCAACTGCCATTTGGGAAAGCTTCCTCTTCACATTAGCTTAGCTGCATTTACCCCAGGAAGGATTATTGATGTGGGGGTTTGGTTTGCGGTTGAGCATTGGTGGCCCAGATATGGGTGAATTGTTTGGATAACCACAAAAATAAACATTTCAGTAGTAAATGTCACACAGGAAAAAAAATCAGAATGCGGGAGGCTCCAGGCAGGATGGAGATGGTGGCCCATGGTGGTTTCTGAAAGGAGGTGGTGACTTAAGCAGTACAGAAGGGGAAAAGTGGGAATTTGTTTGGGCCAGCCTCAGGGAGATCAGAGATGCAGGTTTTGTTCAGACAGGCAGAGAGAGGTCAGGAGGCCTCAGAGAGTGGTTGAATCAGAATATAATTCATGTAGCTAAGCCATGTCCTGGCCATTAACCGATGCAGGAGAAAACAGGTCTGCTCGTGCATCAACTGGACATTGTTGATTGATTGGATCCTCTGACTATTCACAAACTGTCTCAAAATTCTTAGTGATGGGTGCCTCAGAGAACAGAGGGTGATTTCTAATAGATCAAAGCAGCTGATGTCCAAACAGATTAAAATCTCAAATAAATGTCCTAAATGTCCAGATGCCCTGGCCTAATATGGATGCAGGCTGTATCAATATTGCAATACAGAGTGGTGTTGCAGCATATGCCAACAGCCTTGTGTTGGCTTTATTCATTTGGCTGTTGAATCACTGTCAAGACCCAGCTGAAAAGAGGAATGAGACCTAATCCTTTAAGAAATACGGGGCGCTGGCACCAGGATTTTACCACCTGTTTTGCGGCCAACGTCACTCCAGCATCACACCCACAAGGAACAGTTCAGCCGTGCCCCCCCAGACTCCTGTCACACCTCCCAGGTACACTACAGGTATCCCAGTGGGGTACATTTTTAGGAGTTTGGCAGTTTTTTATATTTTATAGGTGCTATTTATGCTAACTATGCCTGCAAAGACATTGGACACAGAAATTCTGTATCGGGAAAGCTATTTATTAACTTTGACTTTCAAATTCTTTCGAAGGCGCACAAATACAGGTTTGATTATTTCAGGCATAAGTTTCTTCTCCAAAATACTGTGGGCTCAACTTGTCCCAGGCAAAAAATTGTGTCTTGAAGCTACGGCCCAGCAAGTTGGAGAGGAAAAGGAAAAAGGCAGCTTGCTCAGAAGCAGAGCGGAGTGTCTAATCGAACTGTGGGCTGTGTCACACCCGTGCAGGAGAAATCAGTCTTTCGCAACTAAAGGTTTCCAAGGTTTCTCTTGAGTTAGTTCTGAGGATAAGTTGTGTCTTAGGGGAATTCTTCTGCCAGTTGGGCTAATTAACATGATAATTTGTTGTTTCATTAGCTACATCTTTCATGGGAAATACGAGTGTGTTTCCTTCATAACAAGGAGAAAACATTTTACTTGTTTTTCTTTTTTCATGACACTGATGAGGATTTTCTGAAAACTTCCTTGAAATGGGATAAAACCAATATCTAGAACCCCACACTTTAACTTTTGTTTTCTTTTATTTTAAATGCTCTGTTACTAAACCTGCTAGGAACTGAGTTTCAGCTCTGTCGGAACCTCTTTTCCACATCCTTCAATACTTTCAAAATCAGGGGATGTCATTGAAGAGATTCTACTTGGTGACATCCAAGAAGAATTTTGTACAGAGAAAGAGAATTATGGCTCGTGAGAGGTAGCACATGATGTAGCCAAACTAGAGATTTTTGGCTTTTTTTGGCCTTCTCATATGTCCACATCAGAAATGAAATTTCTACCTGACTAAGTGAGGAGTAAACACTCCAAAGATATGGGCTGAAGTGTCCTGTAATCACTGTGATCTCAATCCTGGTGCCTATGATTGGACATAGGAATCCAGTTGTAGGCCTCTTCCCTTATTAGCTGTATATTGGGAGACCTGAGTTCTGGTTGGATTTTTTTATTAGTTTCTGAAATTATTTTGTATGTCAAGACCAGATGGTGATGAGATTCAAGCATCTGCTAAGTTTTTGGAAAAAATCAGCTCTTGTGAATTTACCAGCAAAATGTTACATATCCTTCAGCAAGTCCTTGCCTCTGTCTGTGCCTTAGATTGTCTCTATATGTTGCATCTTTTGTTTGGAAAAACCATCATCAACCCATCGATGTCTCTGCTGTTCTGTGGCAGGTTAGATGCGCTGGGAGAGTTCCCGTTAAATAATCTAATCTCTGATTTGAGGGGATCCATAGTCTGGTTGGCCAAACAATTAGTTGGCTTTTGAAATACCAGCTCAGCAGTAGGTAGTGATGGCAGCGGGCAGCTGGCAACTGGTTTGCGATAGGGAACAGGAAGGACATGGACCTGTTGGGGTGGGTCCACAAAGATGCTGGGAGGGCTGGAAGCCCCCTGCTGTGAGGACAGACTGAGAGAGTTGAGGGGGTTCAGCCTGGGGGAGAGAAGGCTTGGGGAAGACCTTAAAGCCCCTTACAGTCCCTAAAGGGGGTCTACAGGAAAGATGGGGAGGGACTCTTGATCAGTGAGTGGAGTGATACGATGAGGGATAATGGTTTTAAATGGAAAGAGGGGAGATTTAGATGAGATCTCGGGAAGAAATTTTTCACTCTGAGGGTGGTGAGACCCTGGCCCAGGTTGCCCATCCCTGGAGGGGTTCAAGGCCAGGTTGGATGGGGCTTTGAGCAACCTGGTCTGGTGGGAAGTGTCCCTGCCCAGGGCAGGGGGTGGCACTGGATGGCCTTTAAGGTCCTTTCCAACCCAAACTGTTCTATGATTCTATGATACAAAAGTGTCTGGAGGTTGATGTTAAAGTGGGAAAAGATGTGCCCTTCCCCCTGAACTCTTGGTTGCCTGTAGACCCCTGCTCTTGAGCAAATCTTAAGGGTGTATCGCGGGAAGGTGAGGGAGGCTGTGGAGCAGCAGCATCAAACCTGAACCTGCGCTCGATGAATAATCCACTCTTTGTTAAAGCCGTGGTGGAGGTGGCGAGCCCCTCGAGAGAGGCCGGTTTGGCCCCGGCCGCTCCCAGAAGCCAGGACACACCTGTTAGTAGCCAGGGGCACGGAGATTGGTCGGGTGGAAGGAATGCACCTGCGCAGGGAGGGGAGGAGGACTACATGTAAGACGAGCCTTAGACACCCGCCGTCTCTTCTCAATTCCAGCTTAACAAGCAACAGCGCTCTGGGCTGCGAGGAAACCCATGCACCTTTAAATCCTTTGCTTTTTTTTTTTTTTTTTTTATAAATTTGGTTTTATTTCGGTACTCTGTTACGATTTAGAAGTGTGTTGTGTTTTCAGGTACAGTTCTATTTTTGTCTTCCATTTGTTTCCCGTGAATTTCACTGCGAAAGCCTCTGGCTCCGAGTTCGTCTTTTCCAGGACACGGAAAGATGGGAAGATGAAAACTCTTGTGCGCGCTCTCCTGACCGTCAGTTCGTCCTTTTTCTTACCCACTTGAAGGCTGATGAGCTTGGTTTGGGAGAAGGTGGTTGTGCTTCCAGCACTGAAGTTCCTTGCGTGTGTGTGTGTGTTCATGGTCCTGGTAAGCCCAAGTGTCCAGGTACTGCGGTAAAAAGGGATCTAAGGAGCATGAAGAATGACTTCTTTAATGCCTTTCGTAACTTCTTCGTCAATATTCTCCTCTCAACTTAACTTTCTAGAGGACTCTGTCCCCTTTTCTCTCTTCCTCCTCCTTTCCCCAGGTAGATTAAAGAGGGTTTTGTTATAGGGATCGGGTTTTGTCTGCTCGGAGTTATGGGGGATGGGGGAGAACAGCGCATGAATTCAAACGTTCATTTTACAACCAGCCAAACCAGTCAGGGCAGGTACGAGCAGAACCAAGGAGCTGAATAGGAGGGAGCCGGTGGGGGAAAGCTGGTTTCACTGAGATGTCATGGTGAGCTTGGGAAAAAAAAAAAAAAAAAAAAAAAAGGCGTCTGTGGAAAAGGTTTATTGTGATTAAAGTAAAACGAGTGTAAAATTCAAGAGGACTCTCTCAAAAGAGAATCCTTGCATTTCAAAGAAGACCCAGCTTCGGGACTAACAACAATGATGTTTCTAAATGCAAATATGCCGTCAGCTCCTCCTCAGTTTCTGTGTAACGAGTGCCATTTTTCAGTTAGTTTTTTAATTAACTGGCATTTTAATGCATCGTATCGCCACTGCAAAGTGCCCACTCCTCTAGTCGTAGTGTCTCTGCTACTTTGGAGCCAAAATTGATTCCTCAGGTGGGCTGCTGGCAGTGAAGGAAACAGATTTGGAATTTTTCAAACGCCACTTTTGTTTAAACAAAGTGGAAGTGAAGGAAAGATCTCGTTCTGCTTTAGTCATCGGTTTCCGCTCATGGCATGGAGGAGCCATTTTGGGTTCATTTTGTTTATTCTTTTCTTACCTCAGGCTTTTGGGGTTTTTTTTGTGCATGACAAAATGAGCATAATTAAGTCTTCTCTCTCGTGCTAGTTCCCTCTCGTTAGGGAGCTCCCTGGTGCCAGCTGTGACTAGCCTTTACTTGCGCCGGCGAGTCGAGTTGGACACCAAAGAGAGAGAAGACAAAACAAAGTGGTTTAAGTTCATTTTTGAAGTGTGAAGTCTCGTTGCGGGTTGGAGGCGATAAATCGGTTGCTTTCTCAGGCTGGAAGATGGAGGTGCCTAAAAAGCCCCTTCTCCTCCTTTCGCATTTGGTTGGCAGCTGGTAGGTGCTCCCGGGGATGTTAGAATTTGGGATGAGGAGTGAGAGGTGTTTTGTAAGCAAGCAGCCCTCTTGTATAATTCATCTGCCCGGATTCAGGAGGAGGCATTAGGCTGCCTTTGTAGACACTGAGGGAGTCAGCAGAAAAATGTTTGCTCACTCCTGCCCTCCACCCCTTTAGTAAAACAGCCTTCTAGAAAGTTCTGCGAGACACAAAGCTCGAAATAATTTCAGCTTTTGGCCGGAAAAAAATGTCAGACTACTTAACTCTACCGAAATAAGGAGGCAAAGCTAAATGCTGTTTGATTTATTTAGTTTCAAGAAGGTCTTTAATAGCTTTTTTCCTGAAAAATTTTGTCACGAGTGCATGAAATTTATTTACCCCCTCGTTTTCAGTGAGGTTAATTCTTGATTTCTTTTTTTTTTCCTGCGGAACATTTTCTTCTTGCAATTGCAAGTATTTAAATTTAGCCAACATAACTTTTTAGTTGAAAAAAACGATGATTTGAAGATTACGTTGCTTTATTCTAGGTTCCTCTGTAACAGAGGCTTAGTTTCTGCTTGCTCGAATCTCAGAGAACAGCGTTAATACTGAAAAATTGTGTGCTGTTCTACCTGTACGTAAATCCCCAAACGCTCGAGCCAGCTAAAAGGTTTTATCGGCGGGACTAAACATTGAATTTTGACTTGGCAAATTCAGGAATGGTCTCAGTCTTTCTAATTGGTTTTGATAGCTTTTATTTTTTTTAATTTTGAACTTGCGTTGCAGCTTGCAAATGTGGGTGTCTGGAGTTAAGTGCCTCCACGGAGCTGGAGGTGTTGCACGGCAAGACTTTCCAAAGCTCCTTTCCTTTGTGGGTGTCTAAATCGCTCTCAACATTCATTAATTTAACTATTGAACTATTATTATTATAAGTTATTACCGAATGAGAATTTGGGCTGTTAAAAGACACTGCTTGGTATAGGGACAACTCATTTCAGGCAACCCAAATGGTACAGAATTGTCGAAAATCATCTGAATGCTAGGATTTTGGAAACTCATAGATTATCGTGGAGTTCTGTCCCT
Organism: Gallinago undulata; assembly: GCA_026546715.1. NCBI lineage: Eukaryota > Metazoa > Chordata > Aves > Charadriiformes > Scolopacidae > Gallinago > Gallinago undulata. The sequence continues at coordinate 5,869,435 of JAOTQQ010000008.1, forward strand.
TCTTCCCTTTCCACACATGTTCCCAGTGAAGGCAGAGGTATTTCTCACCTGAATTAACTTACTCATGGTGGGAATCATGAGCACAGCCTTGGCTGTTTTACTGCATTTCAGGAAAGCTAAAAATCAGAGCTCAAAAATCCGGCACTTTATGGAAGTCCCTGAAATCTTGGGGTCACCAGCGTGAAACTCTGAATGCCAGATAACAGCGATGCCTTTTGGTTTTCCAAATGGAGTAGGGCCTAAATTCCCCTGCTGGTTTATACTGGGCAGTCCTGGTCTGGAGCTGCCCCTCTGTACCACTCACTGGAACGTTGGTCCACGCAGCGAATGAGTTCACAGGGGTGTGAGTCCTGAACCTGACCTGGTGACACAGTTTTACTGGCACATATTGCCGTATAAAAACTTAGTAGTATTTTCTTTATTTCAGAAAGAGAAGAAGAATCCTCCCTGAAACAAGGCTTTTAATTTAACCAGACTCTAAACTAGTGAAAGGACACATTAAAATCTATACCTGTTAATGGTAGTGTTTGAAAATTGTTCCAATATGATATTCATAACACTTTAACAATTCTCCTGGGCTTCTCCTTTGCTGTGATGGTTTACTTCTGGGGGAAATAGGGTTTTCTTAGTGTCCTTAATCTAAAAACCCTGGGGGAAGGCTGTAGTGATAATTTTCTGCATTTCTACTAAAAAGGCACATAATGATATTTAGAATTACAAAAATGCAAACTGGACGTAAAATATACGCGCCATCAGACGTTCATTTGTCAGACATTTTGTTTGCAAAACAAGTTAATTAGAATGTTCTTACCCTTTTTTTGGCAGGGGAAAGTGGCCCAAGGAAATTACATTTTACAACTGGGATGAGCATTCCCCTTTAATTAGGGGTTTTTTGGTTTGCTTTTCTCAAATGGCTCTGTCGTTAGAGTCAGATAAGTCAGTTTTAAGGGTCTTACTTTTCTTTAATCTTAGGTTGTGGCAGAGGTAATCACGAATCAATGAGCAGCCTGAACTCTAAAAGACAACTCAGTTTGCCTTGCTGCTTTTAAGCTTTCAAATAAGCCTCTCTGTCCTTTCAAACTCCAGGTAGAGCTTTTATCTGATGGAGCTCCGAGATATAAAGGCTTAAGTTTCACATGCTTTGTTCTTTTCTTCGGCGTTGACTGTTGATTAAGGCTCAGCCCTACAGGTTAACTAACGAGTTATTTTTTTTTTTCCCCCCACCGGAGCTGCATTCTTTGCCAGACCCGCAGCTACCTGGGTAAAAACGGGCATCGGGATATTCCCGCTCCCGGGATAATTGATACCCAATTGTTTTAAGGCCTCTGGAACTTTGTCCTTGTACTTGAGAAGTGAGTGGGGGAGGCAGGTAAGGAAGTAGAAGAGGGGAGGAGAAAGAAAGGTAATATAGGTACAAAGCTAATTACTAGTGCTGTTAAAAAAAAAAAAAAAAGAAAAAAGGTGGGGGTGGGGTTCATTTAAGTTCCTTGTTTTCCACTCCTCTTCAGTCATTCTTTCCTTTTTTTCTCAAGGCCTGAACATTGGTAATAATGGTGATGATTAACTAAATGAAGTCGGTAACCTGGGCGACCATTAGGGTGGTTTTATATTTCATGGGTACCCAATCGCCAGAGAAAGCAGACTATTGAGGACTCGGAAAAATGAGATGGGGCTTTTGGGGTTTTTTGGTGGTGGGTTGTGGGGTGGGTTTTTTTTTTTTGTGTTGTGGTTTTTTTACTTTGCATTTTGGGCCTTGATGTTTCACACCGGTAAGGTTATAACCACCTTCTTCCATGTTTCCCCTTCTCCTCCTGTCTTTTTCATTCCTTCTCTTCTCGACTTGCCACTTTGGAAGGATTCCGCGTAGGGCTGCAGTAGTTTCCCCCTGTTCGCGGGACCTGCCTGCAAAATCTTCTCTCGGGGAGAAGAAAGGAGGAGAAAGAGAGGATTTCTTTCTCAATACATTAGGTATATGCTAGATTAATTGGCTTGGAGATTTTATTTTGGGTTTTTGTGCTGTATCGTAGAGTTGTCCTGCTTCTGCCATAATAACTTAGTGTTATTGTCTCCAGACAAAGCATTTAATTACTTTTAATTGTGTGTTATCGCCACGCTTGTATTGAGTGTACTAAAAGCAAGTGCCATCTTCTATGGAAGCAGAAATTCTCCTAGTTCTCAGGCCTCTGAATTGCATATTCCACTGGAAATACTAATGTAAGCAGCAAGCTGGTTGGGTAGTTAGCAATTTTTCTCCTTTTTTGAAGGTAAATACTAATAATTCATGTGCTTGCCAGGTATTAAATAAGTCTTGAAACAGACTTAATAAATGAGCTGAAATTGTTTATTAGTCCAAAGGGAAACAAGCGAGCCAGCAGTTTCTAACAAACTGTTTTTATTTGCTGAACGAGATAGAAACAGACATGGGGGATTTAGTATTAAAATGGCAAAAGCTTTAGAATCACTGTTGGGTGTGAAATGAGGATTCAGCTGAGAAATGTCTGCTTTTAAAGGGAATGCTTCCATTTGACTTGTCTTTACGTGGGTTGAGCCGGTTGATAGAATCCATAATTTGTGGGTAGGGTGTTCCGTGCCTTTTGGGGGGGCTGTGCCTTGTCGTTTGTCATCGGAAGCGCAGCCCTGGCTCGCAGGTGGCTTCGGGGTGTTGATGATACAGTAGTGGAACCTTCCCGGGGAACACCAAGCAAAGCATTCCTTAGTTCTTTCCACCCCGTGTGCGGAGTTGCACGTGCTGAAGCCAAGATCAAAATGCATTTCTTAAATAGAGTATCGCACAAAATTACACTTATTTACAATTATTTACAAAATAATTTTCCTAACTTGTACTAGTTGCTATTAAACTTTTAAAGTAGCAGCTACTCCATGTACTAAACCATTGCTAAAAAACCAGTTAATTTTCTGATCTCAGTTTTATGATAACAAGAGCTATATAAACTCTAACTTTATTTACTATTGTACTGTATAACATCTTGGCAGAGATCAAGGTTTGGTGTTGGTCTTTTGCTGCTAATAGCAGCACCAAATTGCCATGGTTTTGTATGTAGCATAAGTTTTCCTTGAATTTGTTGTCTATAATTCACTTGTTTTATATATAAAGGTTTATTTATGGTACTAAAGGGAAAATAAGTGAGACAGACGTGGTACCATGCAAGGTGACACAAAGGCTTTCTCTTGTGCTGGGATCTATTATTGACAGCAGTGAGGCAAACCAAACATATTATTACTATTATTTTAATGGATTAGCTCTAAGAGAGTTCCAGAAAGGGCCCCGTGAAGGACTTGGATCTTCTTGGAAACTATTTCATGTTTTTTTTTGGTCTGTTCCAATGTTAGATTTTAATTTTTGGCATAGTTTTCATTGCCCTGCAGTGATGGACAGGCCGTAAGTGATACCGAGTTTTGAACAGAAAATTTGCCAGCCATTGTCAGGTTCTGCAGTGATTAACACAACAGCAAGGCCTAAGAATTGCTTATTAGAGCTGTGTTATGCAACTAAGAAATACGTGCCTCTGTAATTCCCGTGGCACGCTCCCGGCTCCCGGCTCAGATCCCAAACGGACGCAGGGGTGGGGGTTGGGTTTGGTTTAGTTTGGTGGGAGGGTTTTCTTGTTTGTTTTGGGGCTTCGGAGGCTTTTTTGCTGCGTGTTTTGGTTTGGTTTTATTTTTTAAACTCCAGATGCAGGTCCTACTGGCTGATTTAATCTTTAGTATTTAGCTCTCGTGGAAGTGAATACAGGACAAGGCCTTAAGAAGGGCCTGCTGAAGGTCAGCCTGGCGTGGGGGACACTTGGGACATTTGGGAAGGTGGTTTTTAACTCGTTTGGAAGCAGCAGCTTGACCCACGGTGTGCTAACCGTACTCTCTTGGTGCACTGCACACACCAGTAAAGAGTCCCTATTTTTACTGGAAGCAGATTTGGAGGACACTACAAAGACCATGGTTAACACCAGGGCTTTGGGGAGCCCCGTTGAGGGCAGCCCTAACGCACAGGAACCTTTTGAGAGCAGTTCTACCGAGACGTGGAGGAAGGACTGGGTGACTTAGCAGGTCTGCTCTGACTTGGCATTGCCTAATATTCCAGTATTGTCTGTTCACAGCGAAACACTGTGAGTCAAATCCTGCCCTTGGCAGATTCGCCTGACGTGGCGATGACTTGCATTTTGTATTGGCACTAATTGGCCCAAACCTCCTCACCCGGCCGTACCACCCCGAGTGTTCCGACTGCTGTAGGGAGGCTGTGGACGGCCATCGAGCATCCAGAACGAATGAATTGTGAAAATTTTCAGGGGAGGAGATGGTGTATTTTAATTAAAATGCCTTTTTTTTCCATTCCTGCAAAGTGATTTAGGAAATTGAATAATGGGCTGAGGCCTCTCACCTTTCCGCAGTGAATTTAACCCAGACTGGTGGGGTCTTTTGTCTTTCTCTGGGCGTGTGTGAAGGGAATTGGTTGATCCAGTTTCATTTCTTTGGGACCAGGTGTGTTTGTAGCAGCACGTTCCCCCCCCCGAGATCACTTACCCTTTTGTTTGCAATTGCAAAAGGCAAGGTAAGAAATGCAGGAGCTTTACATCAAGGCGAACGAGCGTGTTTCTCTCCAGGTTGTTGGAGAGAACGCCTGAACGACTGGGCTGAGGGCGACCGACTGTCGTGTAGGACTGACATAAAATGGCCATTTCCCCCTTCACCCACCTTGTGGGGTTTTTGCAATCAACCCATCTACTGTGCTCACCTGGCTTTATGGAAGGGACTTTGACCTTCCGAGCAGTTTTAGCAGAAGAAAGGGCGTTGGTAGTGAGAGCTGGAGTTAAGCCTCGAGCTCATTTGACCTGAAGGGTTTTTTTCTCTATTACAAAACGTGTCAAAGTCAGGAGGGTGAAAGAGTTCTTAAAAGAAAAGCCCATTAAAAATTCCTCATTTCCTATCCCTTTTTGACTTTACGTTTTGCCCACACCTGTTGTAGAGAAAAGCAACGCTTTCCTTTCCTATGGAAATATCTGTTTATTTTAGGTGTTCTCCCCCTCTGGTGAGCAGGAGGGATACGAGAGATGGCAGAATATTGCTCACTTAGAGCACTGCCACTATTTTGTACACTCTGGACACAGAAAGAAGTGTCCTGTTGAATCTCCTGGCAAGGTTTGGATTTTATACCTTTTAAGCCTCAGTTTGTGGCATTTATGTACGTGGGTTTTGGCTTGAATGTGCATCTGGGTCAATTTGAAGGTTTAAAGTCAGAGACTGGCTTAAGGAATGATGCACTGAGACCCAGGAGGGGCAGGGCTGCTGCTGAACGCCTGGGATTTCCTGGCTTAGAGTCTATTTCTAGGACAACGTTCTTTTCATGCTCATAAAAGCAGATGTCACCTTCTAGCTGGGCTGCAGAGGAAGATAGGCTGAAATATTCCTGCACCATTGGAAAACAGCAGGATTGTGGCAGCACCTCTTCCCCTTGGGTTTCGTCAGAAATGAAACGATGAATGTCTTGCGTTGCCCTCGTGGCATCTTTGAGATGTCATCAGAAATACTAGATCAAAGAAAATTCAGTGTGGGTTGGGCTGGTGAAGGTCATTTGGTCTGATCTAAAGGTGACTCTGGTAACTCAGGGCCTTTTCCGACCAAGTTCAGAAAATGAGCAGGGACAGAGGATTCACAGCCTCCGATGGTCTGTGACTCACAGCATCGCTCCTTTTCCGTGTCATGAGAAGGTGGGGCAATGATGGCACACTCGAATGCTAATGTGAAATATTTATGCATTTTTTCCTTTTGCAGTGACTATTTTTAAGTGAGAAAGTAGCTTCCTGGCAGCTTTTCAACGTGGTTGTTGTGTAAAGTGTTAAGATTAAGGCCCTTTTATCAGCTGAAGAGGGTATCCTAAAAAAAAAAATCCCCTCTTGTTCTCTGTAAGTGCTGATATCTCAGGTATTTTCTACTCCACTTGTCCCCCTGGGTTGTAGGAAGCGTTGGGAAACTGTGTCCATGCAACAGCTTCCATTTGCAGCAAAGGGAATTACAGGCTGTGTTTGAGGGCAGAACTGGATTGGTAAATTCCAGTATATGAGCCCACGGTCACTGGGAAGTGATAGGACGTATCATTTTGTAGTGTACGTTCAAGGGACTAAGTTTCATGATTTTAGACAAATCTATGAATCGATTTTTTTGAAGAAGTGGCTTTTGGGGAACAGCAGCCTTTGTTGTAAGTCAGTGGTGGAACAGCTCTTGTTTTGGCAGCTCTTGGACCAATGTCTAAGCCAAAGAGCTAAAAAAAGCCTTTCTGTTACTTGACAGAGACAGGGATGGCAAGGTTCAGTGATACCTATTCTGAAACCCCCTCAAAATATCTTCTTCAGAGAACCATAAAACTCTCCCAACACGCAAGAGGCCAGAATCCATAGTTATAACCTCTCCGTGTGTTTCTGGCCTGTGCTGCTGCACCACGGGATGGACCTTCCCATCAACGCTCTGGGTTTATTTGTCAGGAGTGTCCACTCTGACGATCCCAGCCCCTTCACATCTGCTCATCACCTTCAGTCCCCAAGCAATTCATGAAGCTGTTTACCCTCTGGAATTGACACCAAATAGGAAGGAGCCACTTCTTAGGGAATGAAAGACATCGTGTTTGGGCTTTTAAAAACCTGACGTGTCACTACCACGAGCAGAGGATGGCTTTTATATCAACTACTTAATTGTGGTCATTAAATGAGACTTGGCATACCCTGGTTCTAGTACAATCCTGCAAACATCTACTTGTAATGCACCTGCCTTTTACTTGAAAACCATCTCTAAGATTTTATTTTTCTTTTCACTTGAAAAAGAAAAATCCCCAGAGTGGAAAGAGACATCACAGGCAGGAAAGAAAGGGAAGAAAAAAAAGCCATGAAATCCTCTGAAACAGAAGCTGAAGCACCAGAATGAGAACTTCAAACTTCTGGCTACTTCCACCAGTCTGGCAGGAAAGAGAAAGGCACCAGACTTCAGGCAAAAAGGGTAAAATTATCCAGAACTTTAGCTTTTTCTCTAAATTATTCTTGCCAGTTGGTTAACATTTCCCAAGTCGTGTGTAATTGAGTATTTTTGCTCTAATTATAATGAAGAATCATGGGATTTTTTTTTTTTTTTTGTAACCTGTGATCGTTCTAGCAAATTATTATCCTCCATATTAACTGGCTAACGGCTCTGGTTGCTATGTATCAAAACAGAGTTTAACGCAGCCTGGGGGCTTATTGTCCCTCCTGCCTACTTTAATTTCAGCTACAGCTCTCGCATCCCCCACGCGGGGAACTTCAGACAAAGAGCTATTGTCTCATTCTTCTTGTTGACTTTATTCCATGTTATTGGTGGAGAAAGGCCGGGTTCTGTTGCACCGGTGAAGTGGAGCGTGTCTGCTCGTTCCCTGCATTCGTGGGGCTGCTGAGGGGCAGTGTCTTGTTATTAAAAAAAAAAAAACAAACAAATCACCCACAAAATTACAAAATACAAAAAGCTAAACGCATAACATTTTTTTTATTTTTTTTTTTTTTGCTTGGCTATTTGCAGAATGTCAACCTGAAATGCAGCAGGGGGCTGAAATAAATGTGTATTTGTATTCAAATGCCACTGCAAGGGCACGGGGTGCAGCGCGGGACCTCCTGGGGTAGCCTGATGGACGAGCACTTTTACTATGATTTCATCAGAATTTGACTGGAATTTCTCTTAAGTGACTCCTGAGGTGTTACAGTGACCCATGTGAACTATCGGGTACTGTATGTAATGACAGGACAGGTGTGGGCACCTTGAACTGGGATGGGACTGGAGTTGCACCAAGGATCTTATTTGCCATTTTGCCAGGTTTTGTTCCAGCTGTTTTCACCTCACTGTCACCATCTCCATAGCGAAGGCAGCCCTGCTCCTCACGTGGGCACTGCCACCCAGGGATCGGGAATGACCTTCACCTTAGGGCAGTCTTGAAGCCATCAGTGCCAGCAGGAAGGGTGTGTTCGGTCTTTTTACTTTTGTAAATTAAAACCCCAGCTCCATTTATTTAGGAATTTTGCCTTTCTGACCTGGAATTATCTGAATCCTTATGAAACTTTCTCTTCCGGTACTTTTAGCTGCATCTTTTGCCGAGTTGGAGGTTGTTTCATTGTTGTACCCGTCGATCGCTACTCGAAACGGGGCGGGTTTGGTTAAGACACGTAGCAACTGGGCAGGTAAAGGAGGAAATGGGAGGAGGGCAAGAAGGACAAACACGGTACTGGAGCCAGTGGGCTGTGGAAGGTTTATCCATCAGCAGCGACTGGCAGAGATTGCCAACGGGTTTCAGAATGCGCTGGAAGGTGTCTTTGTCAGGTTACAGGTCTTTTCTTTTCCAAGGGTATTAACTGTCAACGCTGAGCTGCTTTGCGGTGAGGAAATCAGAGTTGTTTAGTTGCTCCAGAGTTGGTCAGAGGGTGAGGTGCAATTTTAACGTGTTAATATCATAAAAATCCCACACAGGCAAAAATCTTGTGAACGTTAATAGACGCTGTAAAGACAGCTCCAAATATTCTTAGCATTGAAATATTCACCGTTTCTTTGTAATAACTGTGCTCTGCAAGATCTTTGGACTCCCCAAAGAGAAATGTGATTTAAAAATGATTTGAAGGAATCAGGGAATATGAATTATGTAATAAAAACCTAGATAAAGCTGAAGTGGTTGGAGGCACTGGAAGAAAGGTAAGAGTTCTGTACCGGCGTCTGCAAAACTCTGTTGCTTCCTGAATTTTGCATTTCCCACCTTTTAAATTTGCAACAGGAAATGGGGCATAAGGGTGGCTGTAATTGCCCGTAACCTCAAATATTATCTCATTACCTTTTTCAGTTCATAAATGTGGTTCATTAGGTGTAAATATGAATAAAACCCCTTGTTGGTAAGTGATGATTCCAAAGGGGTGTGTGGGGATGGTGGGAAGAGCCAGGACCATGGGACCTGTACAAATATTGTTGGGATAATTATTCGGAACATTGTTCCTTCCGCCTCTCCCAAATGAAATCCCAAAGAAGGGACAGCCACAGGGGGTATTCTTCCCCCCTGCCTTTTTTTTTTTTTTTCTACTCCAAAGAGGGAGGTTTTTCAATCTGCTGTTTGTAGACCATGATCCTGAGATGCCATTACCATCTTACTGGGCAGCATTGGATGTTTTCAGTGTTTCTAATACTGCCTGGTAATGATGATGATGGTGTTTCGTGTACAACGTGGAAACGCTCAACAGCGAATTTGGGAGCAGAGGTTGGTGGCCAGTAGAGAAATCCACACTTGAATCTCAGATCTCCCCAGGCATAAGTAAATTTAAAATTTAGCATAAAGGGTAAAAGAGAACAGAAGAGAATCTTATCCTTATTCTAGAATGATAAGACAATGTTAGAGTGAGTCTGTAACTAGACAACGGTGCAGAGTGTGGAACAGAGCCCAGGTTTGATACAGCAACAGCAGAACACGTTCCACTGAAAATGTTCAATTTTCTAGCAGTGAGCTGAATGGAGGTACATTCTTTTTATTTACTTTTAAATGTTGGCTTCCCAGAGAATGAAAGTAACCACTATTGAAATGTAACATTTGGGGTTTCTTGTTCATTATTTTTTCTCGAAATCAAAATGTTCTTTTCATCTAAAAATAAGATAATTTAAGAACTAGACTGTTAAAATCAAAAGTGGAGTTTATTTTCTCAGCTTTGCTGTTGTAACTTACCCTTTCCTCTTCACAGCAATTGCTCTAGGCTTCTCCAGTAGAATGTTCTAATAGCAAAGCCACTTATTTTAAACCTTTGGATTTGTATGTAATGTATAAATTTTAAATTTTATTTTTACACAAAGACACTTTTACATCGATCTGTCACTTCTTTGGGGGGAGGCAGGAGAAGAGAGAGAGAACAAGACTTAACTCCCCTTCCCCTTGATTGTTTTCATTACTTCAGTGGACTAATACTATAATCCATTTTAAAATATCATGGGCTTGATTCTTTTTCTACGAGGTTTCTTTCCCTAAATCAATTATAGTGGTTAAAGTCACCTTAAAAGAACTGGCTCAGCCTAAAGGGACTTAGTGGAAGTGGGAATTTTGTCTTAAAAGCTTCATGGAGGCTTTTTTGTTCTTTACTGAGAATTAAAGGAAGTTAGTTACACTTCCCTGGTATCACATATTAGAGCCACAGTAAATAATGCTTTATAAAAAGGCATTATTGCTGTTTTTATCTGACACATGGCTTTACGGGCAGGTGTTTCAGGGTTCCTGGCAGGTGTTAAGCACCCAAAGGGAGCAACCCCAGCATCCTGTGGGGTCTCATTACTCACCTGGAGAAGGCTGCTTGTTTCCTTGAACCCTCTTCTGAAGCATCGACTGAAGGATTCACTGAAGTGTAGTTTGGATGAAAGGTTGTATATATATATATATATATATATAGTGTGTATATATATATGTGTGTGTCTGTCTATATACTATCTGCAATACTGTGCTGGATCAACAGAGACTTATGAGTATCTTATGGCTATAATAAATATTATATGCAGTAAAATATTACCTACGCAGAACGGCTCAGCTCAGAGCTCTCTTGCACAGTGAGAGGCCACGAGTCCCCCGAGAGACACAGGTAACAGTGAGGGGTGAAGAAAGGAAGAGGGAACAAAGGATGCTGCTGCCTTTCTCCTGGGCGATGCAGTGGGTCGGGGCAGAGTCAGAAATGTGGAGTCCTGGGAGGAGCAGCCCCGCTTAGACGGCACTTCTGAAAACAAGAAAACCAAGCAGACAGGTACCTTATCACCTTTATCGTTAGTATTCACTAGGCTTAATTACATCCCTGTTTAACAACTGTGTCCCTAAGTCTCTTGTCACCGTCACTTCTATTTAAGATTCAAATTTGTCTTCATCCCTTAAACTAAAGCCAATACAATAAAGTATTTGTTGTAAAAGCAACTGACTGCGTTAAATGCCAGGCCATCTTTGTCACTGTTTTGTGCCCTTCTTACTTCTGCTTTCTTGATGTCCCAGTGCTCAATATGGCTTTTTAATTTATTGGAAAGGCTTGAATCGTTTGTTACTTTTGTGAATCAAAAGGGAGGAGGGAGTGAGGAAGCAAAGACCCAAACCACAAGGAATCTCACTGCTTTTACATCATGTTGAAATAGAACTTAACCTTATGTTTCTATTTTAGATCTTAAATCAGCTTTTTATACTGTCTTTGTCTCCCGAAATCCACTGTGATTTTCAAACTATCCTTTGATATCAAATGTCTTCCTTCTGCCCATCACATATTTGGTCAACTATTTCCACCCCAGTGATGGGGGCAACCTTTCTCAAGCCATTTCTGTTAGTTTTTATGGAGCACTGACACCCCGAAGAACGTGGAATCATTAATAGAGGCTTCATTCCTCCAACTGCTGGACAGACCGTGGTCCTCTGTGGGCATCTTACTAGACAGTGCTGGATTTTTTGGATCTACTCTAACACTGTCTGGTAACGATGTTTAAAGGGTGAACCAAACAACAACATGCATCAGGAGGAGCTTTCACAGAAAATGTACCACAATTTAGGCTACATTTGGACAAGAGGGTAAGGATGTTGGCTGTCGTATTAACAAGTATTTTTACGTAAGCAGCTATAATCATAAATACTTCCAACAAAGACATTGCTGGAAACCACTCCATTAGATGCTCCTGAACCTTGGTGTTGCTGTGGAGGAGGTGAGACAGGACGTACCGGCTCTAACATGCAAAAAGCAGGTTTTTGCAGGGGCCTTAACACTTTCTTCTCTCCAAACAGTGGTCCGAGCTGCGATATATTTATTTGCGTGGCACAGCCCTTGTCTGGGGGGGTGCTGAAAGATTTGCTCAGAGGTTGCCACGCTTGGCTGTGAAAGGTGGCCAGGGCAGGATACTGGCTGTAAAGGTCATTCTTCCCAATTACAGTTCAATTATAGCTCCATGGTTGAACGGCCCCTGAACTTCCAGCCTTACAACCTGCCCTGTCAGAGGCAGCGCTTTCAGCTTATAGAACAGGTGGGTTAATCACTCTCATCATGCCATTAAGAAACAAAGGAATTTAAGCCAGGCAAGAAGCAACCCCTGATTGCTTCCCCTGCTCTACCTCAGCAAGCACACCAAGAGCTACTGCCTCTCAAGAATTCTTTCTAGTTGTGTGGCAGCTCCCGTGGAAGAACACCTCTGCACTGAGTGGGAGGACGGACGAGGTTCTGATTAGAAGCTGGGACTCCTTAAGGAAATAAGTTTGTCTCCCAAATGCATAGAGGTTAAATTTAAACAAGTTTCCTGGGGTGACAGAGGAGCTTGAGGAGACCCATTCTTACTGTAAGGGTATGATCTTTGTGACCTATCACCTCACATTGGAGCCAAGTGGTCCAGCAGGAATTTGCAGGCCAAATTTGGGGACTAAATCAGGTGTAAGTCTTGCCCTCCTCCAGGAATGTTTAATGCATTAACGCCTCCTGTACCTGTAACGTACATATTCAGGGCCAGCCTTTGCTTACCCTGCAGGTCTTCCCTAGTCCTTGGATTAATCTAAATCAGGATTTTGCAGACAACCTGGGCCAGCTGTAGAGGATAAGAATTCATATCAGAACTCCCCAACAGTCCTCTATGAGAGCTGAGATTCATCCTCACACAAGGACCTGCCAGCGCTTCTGAAAGACCATAGAATTTTTAGCTCTTGGGGATCTGACGTGGTGGGATGTGCCCAGACCTTGTCCTCACTCCAGTCTTGTACCTGTTCATTTTCAGCTCCTTTCTATGAGAAATATAACGTTCCAAATGCACTACAACCACACACTCCTTGCCCTAGATCTTCAAATGGACTCCAAGGATTGCTTTCCATTGGAATCCCATCACCAAAGCACGTTCCTCATCCTCAACCCCATGTTAACCCCCTCCCTCACTCCAGTATTGAACTGGTATCCCAGTACTGGGGTACAGAGGCACATTCTGCATTCTCTGCCTTTTTTACATGGCTTTTCAACACTTTAAGCTCTACAAGTCCTTCCAAACCCAGTAGGGAATACGGGAACAAGTAGGAAAAAATTAACCAATTCATATGGAACTAAAACTTGTTCCCATCACAATGTGAACATTTGAAAGGCACTGGACACGCTCAGTTTTGTGTTTGCCCTTAGAGGTTGTAATTCTCAGGAAGCGGAGAGGGAGAAGGAAGAAGCAGAGAAGGGTTCTTTGCTGATTAGCCTCTGCGTTAATAAGTAACCGGTTCACAAGAGATTGAGGAAATGGTGTGAAATTTGAGTGACTCTGCAAATTGGCTTTTAACAAGCATTTAAATAAGATGAATTGGAGCACACACCTACCACCCATCTATCTTCTTAAAACAAAGCGTGGGCCCCAGCCTCAGATGGAGTTGAGTAAATAAAAAAAAAGGGGGGAAAACAAAAAAAAAAAAAAAAGAAGATAACTAATTGGGCATCCACAGCAGGCACGGGAATGTCGCCTTAAAAACTGAAATGGAAACCAGGGAAATTCCCCCTGGATGATGTGTGCTCAGGAAAATGTCCCTTCTATCTTGTCTTGGGGACAGACAGTCACCAGAGCCAGGGACAACCCAGAAAAACCCCTTCTGCCTCAGAACCTTTCTCTCCCTCCCTGTCTCCTCACTTCCCTCACCGCTTTTCCTCACTTCGATCAGACTGACAGGATTTCACTTCCACTCCCTCTCAGGATGGTTTAAGAGCTGTCTGAGGCCTGGTCTGCATCAGACTTCATTCTAAAAAGTTTGCTCACTGAGGGGAGTTTGAATATTGCCCCTGGGAGCGCAGCAGAAAGGTGTGTGCCTGCCCTCCCGCACGATGCACAGCGAGAGGGATGCCGTGGACAGAAACGTTGGTAAGTTCTTTACTTTTTTTTTTTTTTTTTTCAGCTCAGATACCAGTGAACTGGAAACGGTCGTGTTTTCCTAATTGTACTGCCTCACAATCAGCAAGTATAGCAAGTTAAATATTTACCGGTTATTGCTTTGTCTAAGGGAGAGGCCCTCAGCCTTCCCCTGCCCTGTCTTTTTAGTCCTGGAGCTGGAGAAAGTCCTTTAACGCTGGTGGTTTCCTTTAGCCCGAGAGCCTGCTGATTGCTGTCTTACCAGGCAAAGTTAGATCTGGCTATTTTTGTCTAATACTGTCTGGTAATGCCGTCAATCGCATTGGCAAACGCCTTCGTCTTGAGAGAAATATGGAGGGGAAAAAAAAAAAAAGAAAAAAAAGCTTGCCTTTTTCAGAAGAATCGATGAAGTCCGATGGCTGAAATCTTATTCCAGTGCCCTGGTGCTGTGTCTGTCGGGTCAACACCCAAACAGGTCCTGGAACGCCTGCAGGAGTATGGAGAGAGATGAAAGAGGGTAAGTTACACCCCAGTAACGCGGAGGTAGGTCAAGAGATGTCCTCTAAGATGAAGAGAATTCTCTGGGTAAACTCGGGCCGGTTACTGAGGCTGCTGCCAGTTTAAGCAGCTGCTTCCGTTTGGAAATTATTTGTTAAATGAGCACAATTCAGCAATCCATCAGGGCCCCCTCTTGCTGCACCGCATCGAATAAGGTCTGCTCTATTTTTACACTGAGAGAAAAAGTACTTTTAAAGGTGTCTTATAAAATAAAAGGGTTTGCAAAGCCCTCAGTTCAGGGGATCCTCTGTTTGAGTTGTAGGTGGTTAAATGACACAATGAGAAGGGCCTTCCCTGACGAGCGCTCTGATTCCCCACTGGTGGCTACCAGCCCTTGTCCTCCCCAAACTGGGAAGTCAACAGAGCCTTGGCCAGTTGCTGGATTTCTTAATAGACCCCCCCCGACCCCAGGTTGTGCAATGTACCAGGGGTGGGAGGGAGCAGCAGGACAGAATGTGTTCCCGACCTCAGCATCCCCTGCCCCGCGGCAGGAGAGTGGAGATTCTCCTCCTCAATTCCCACTAAATTGTCAGGAATTTCCCAGTTAGGAAATCGCCTTGCCCACAACTGCTCCAGCTGGTGAAGATGGTATCTGTGTCCTGGTTGAAATGACTCATGCTGACAAGTCTCACTTTGCAGGGCACAAACGGTGTTCCTTCTCACACTACAGTTATTTTATGGAGAGGTGCTCCTTCTTTCGGTGTGTTGCAGCGTCTCATCGAGATGTCAATCTCGATTTTGCACTTTTCCCTGTGCTGTTCCTGAAAGTCCAGCTGTTGGATCCCTTGTTTTCCTTTCCTCTCTGTGCCTCCCTGCCCAACGCTCACCACTGGGATTTCACAGAAGCCACAGTCTCTTATTAGAAGCTTGGCTGTTTCTATTCCCGTCTCCATGAGATGCTCACCATGAGGTTCAAGGGGGTTTTTGGAGTTACGGTGTTTCCAGAAATGAAACAAATTTTGACCTTTCAGCAACACTTTACTAATTATCTTTAAAAGAAGGGAAAACAAGAACTACGTGCCTTTTGCAGGTAATAAAAAGAATTCTCTGAGATGCCCCATGCAGTTGGTTTTAGAGGGTAGGTGTGTATAAAGCATTCTCAGAGAAGGCAGAGAGAGAAGATCCAACTCTAGTCCCTAACGCTGTGCTCAGGAGCTTCCAGCTCACTCTGTTACCAGCACCTTGCTCCAATTATTCTGCTGAATAATCTGCTGTCCCTGTTTTTATCACTAGAATCCACACGTGTAGATAGACACAAACATAAAGATTGTTTTCTTTGTCAAAGCAGGAAGAACAGATTCACTAACTGCTATTCTATAGATATATTTTTTATATCTCACGTGCTTCTTAATGTGCTATTTCACTGCCTTAGAGCTTGTTATTAATTTGAGGCATTTTATTTGTATGTTTAATAAAGGAGTTGAATCTCACCCCAGCTCTGAGTTGAATTTATTTTGAAGCAACACAGATTTCTGTGTGTTTAAGCCAAGTAAACGCTATTCCCTGATGCTGGAATGGCTCCTGTCCCAGAGCAGTAACTGCTCCTCGGCCGAGCTCCGGATGGAGCTCCCGGGAAGATGCTCTGCCCCTCGGGGTCTTTGCTTCCCATGGACCAGACACAACCTACAACCGACTATTCCAAGGGGTTGCTCCCCTGAGAAGCTGAACCGGGGCGTTCCAGACAACGCTGATGGAACACTCCCTTGCTCTGCCCCGTTCATGAACTTCTGCCCAGCCACGCGGGACTGAAACCAACGTTTCATTATCCTTAACACTGAATATCCTTCATTTCTAAACAGAGAACCTGCCATTGGGTGTGTGGAGGTGGGTTGGGGGGGAGGAAGGGGGGGAGGAATTTCTCTATAAGCTTCCACCAAAAAAAGCCCTTTATCCAGAAAAGAAATCATCCTAACACAAGCCAGGAGCCAGTATCTCTCACAGAATACAAGCATTAAACTCTCCCTCAACATATATTTATATATTTAATGTGACTTGTCCTACTGATCTGGAGCCTGGAACAAGCCAAGGAGACTTTTGACTTGAATCCCCTCTTGGGATCCTGGAACAGACACAGATTCCACCTTCCCAAAGGGGGAGAGATCCTGACCCAACTTCCCTCCCTCCCCCCCGAGGAAAGGAAAGCAGTGGGAGGGAAATAAAGCAACAACTATTTCAGCAAAACCAGTATTTCCCTGTCTTTGATGGACCCTGGGCAGGTTACCCCAACTCAGGGGCTGCATCGCAACCAGAGCAGCCTGGGCTCAGGTGGGGGAAATGGAGGCAACCTCTTTCCACCTGGTGTAATTACACCTCACTTTGTTAATTGAGGACTTATCATAAGAGCAAGGCAATTAGGAACCTTCCAGCTACTTGTAATATCTTCAGCAATAAGCAGAAGGCTCCAAATAGAGCACCAAGTATCACCTCTGGTTTCTAGGTACAGACAGAGCTTCTTAATCCCTGCATTCAGTCTTGGTACCTTGTAGATTTTTAAATTTTTTGGTAACGAAACTTTGTAAGCAAATAACTGTATTGGGGGCAGAAGAAATCGGGCAAAGTTTCTTTTGGGTCTGCTTCCCTTTTATTAGTCTTAGGCTTAAAATGCTTTGCTACTGAAAATTTTGAAAAGCAGTGACAAATACTGGCTTTAAAGTTGTGAGAAGGAAATTTTTTCAGCCTTATTTTTATCCTCTGAAACTCTGAAGTTCTTATTTCAACTTGCTGAGTGTTCTGAGGTGATCACAAGTTAAATAACACCCTTTCAGCAGCCTACAGCTTGTGCTCTGGTGTATTAAAAAAAAAAAAAAAGTTTGGAGAACTTTTAAAGTTGCCTTACACTTTACATCCCAGTAGGTAAAATACAGGAGTACGTTCTACCCCAGGAGGCAGCAGCCCATTACGCTTCTGCATGATGAGGCACAGCATCCATCAGGGACCGCATTTTACCAAAAAGCCCCCAAATACCTCCCCTTGGCTTTGCCTCCCGCAATTACACGGGTTATTATTGATGCTTCCTGCGAGGACGGGTTCCAGAATTTGCTGTCACAATGCTCCACAGCGATGTCACAGTCTGTACCCTGATCTCACAACCTCCCCCTCTCCCACCCCAGCTTCCCAGGCGACGACGGCACCGCAATCCCATTGCTCTGTATCACCCACAGCTTAAAACTGGGAAAAAACTCAGGCACGCACAGAAAATAACTTGTCCAGGCGGTTGCAGGAGAAAATAACCAAGAGACTTTGTTGTAGACTCCAAGTTTTCTGACTTACTTGGCTTTAAGTCACTAATACTAAAGTTGAACACACCGGCATGGCAATATATGGTTTAAAAAAAAAAAAAAAAAAAAAAAAGTTGAGCCCATCCTTTCCTCTCCTACAATTAACAATTTTAAAAACAAGCAAAAATAAACCAGGGATTTCCAACAGAGAACAGAGCAAAGACAAAGGAAAAACATTTAGTTTTCCTAATATTTTGTACAAATCCAAACCTCCAGGGCTAAAAGCAGCTTAAACCCTTCTAAATATTTTATTAGTCATCACGAAGCAATAAACTCCAGTGCCTTAAAACCACTTCATGTCACCTTGCAGTGAACGAAAGCAGAGCCAGCAGAAAGGGCTGTTCTCAGCACGGGGTGGTGTGGATGTTCCTCACATCGGCAGGGTATCGGCCCGAGATGTAACAGGCTGTTGAGGTCGGGAAGGAAAATATAATGCCTCCCCCTTAAAAAAACTGCCTGGCAGAAGCTCTTTTCGTGTTCCTTTGTCAGTTTATTTTAGGCAAGGGAAGGTGGAGTCAGCTCCCAGGGCAGGAAATCCAACAGGCACCTCCTGGCACGACTGTTACAACCCAAACCCATTCCAGAACAAAGTTCAGGACATTTAGACTTGAAACAATGAACACATAATTTGACCGTTTTACTCAACAAAAGGGGATTTAAGCATTAAAGAAGCTGCTTAATGAATAAAATACAGTTCTGTCAATCTATGTCCCTTTTTCCAGGCAACAGCATTTTTTTCCCCTCCAAATATCTTGAATTTGCTTTAAAAGCATCTGGGATCCAAACCACTGCATTCAGGCTGGATCATCGGGGCTGGGGCAGGTAAAGCCCAACCTCCTCAGCCCCTCCTGAGACCACCCTCACTTTAAAACGCTCTTATAAACACAGCTCTTCAAGGGGAGATTGGAAGAACCAAGAGAATCTGATTTTTGACAAAGATTCTGGTTTAATTTTGGTGTCCAAACGCTTAATAGACCGTACTCAACTCTCCGTCCCTCCAAGCAGGAGGCAAAGCCAGGGAGAGGCTCAGCAAACACCCGAGGAGAAACAAGCTCATTTGGGTTGCTAATTTTATTTGCCTACCAAACACCACTTTAAACAAACCCATTTCTGTGCGTGAGCTTAACTCCTTAGTCATGATCTGCTATTTGAGGAGGGTTTGTGAGCCTGCCTGCTCAATAAACCATGCGGAACGAGAGGAAAAGCCACTGAAAAAAAGGGAAATGTGAAAGCAAACTGGGATGAGTTAAAAACACACGACTCTCTCAGCTTCCTCAATTGTCTTTGGCCCTTATCGCCCTTAGAACAGGTCCGAAAATCAAGGCCATTTCAGAGGAAAGTTTCCCATGTTTGGGAAGAAAGGAACTGCCTATAAATACACTTTAAAAAAACAGCAAGACTGGGAGAAGTCTGAGCTAAGTGTGGTTGCACAGCCAACACAGCGAATTAGACACGGCCCACATTTAATTCTTTTTTCACATGGCTGTTTCCCACAGCTGTCACTTAGAAGTTTCAGGCGTCACCAACGGGTGACTGAGGCCTCCCATTCCCTGCTGTATCCCATTTTCCTGCCCTGTGTCTGGATAGGGGGTATGGCAGAGGTGGGGTGGTTTATTGTTTGGGGTGGGGTTTTTTTGTTTTGTTTCAATATTACACTATCTTGGCAGCTAAATAAATGGTAAGAGATTTACTCCCCTTTCTTCTTCCCAGCCTCACATTTCCTTGGCCACTGCGCTTCGCTGCCTCCTTACTCCTGTGAAAGCCACCACCCCTCATCCCATGGCTCCCCTCCCTGATCCAGAGTCCCTCCCCAGCTTTCCTGGAGCCCCTTGAGGGAATGGAAGGGGCTCTAAGGTTTCCCCAGAGCCTTCTCTTCTCCAGGCTGACCCCCCCCCCCCAACTGTCTCCAGCCCTCCCAACATCTCCATAGCCTCCTCTGGACCCACTAACAGACCAGACTGGTTAAAGACAGACATGTTTCTTACCAGGAAGCTCCTCAGGACCATGCTGGAGTAGTGGCTGGTCAGGTTCTGAGCCAGGTGACTCCCACTACAAATCACTGGGGGAGCAAGTCCCTTCATCTGTGCTCCACAGGGCTCCCACCACCTGGAGGTTGATCTCCGACATACTGTTACTCAGCTACTTCTACTCACAGGTACTATGGTCAAACCACTGCTGATTCCAGAAAAAATTACTCTTAAATAATAAATAATAATATATATTTTAAATAATAATATAGAACATAAATAAATGCTATAGGTTCAACTTGAGAAGTCAACCGTGATTCCAACCGTACGTATGTGAATAGTTTTACCCATTTCTCTCTGCACAAGCAGCAGTGGAAACACAAGGCAGAGTTAATCATTCTTTTAGTACTGGAAGAGCTGACCCTGGTGAGGCCATTCAAGGCCAGAGCCGCAACCGTCAGACACTCGGTGACACCCAACCAGCCCTTCAGGGCGTTTCCATAAACTTGATAAATCAAGGAGAAGTTCATCTGTCATCGAGGTACGCGGTTACGCACAGCGGGCTGCGCCTTTCCAGTAAGGGAGTATTTGGTGCTGATGGAGCCAGAAGCCACCTCTGCCTGTAAAAAGCCACCAGAACACTGAATATTCTTTAAAAAGAGAATTTACAGGCTGCATCTGCACGTGGCTCAGGAATGTACGGCCATTTCCTAAGTGAGCAGTCCACATCTCTTCCAGGTTGATGTTGCCAAAATGGGCTGTTATTGGTATTTAGTGACTGGGATGAAGTGAGGGTCTCTCCAGCCCCACCTGCAGCGTCCACTTCCGTTACAAGGAGTGGAACTGGCAGATGAGAACTGAGTATCTCAAAAGAAAAGCCAAGCTCTGGATCACTACGAAGAAATCCTTCCTCATCTGAAGCTGCAGGGGGATAACACAAACACTTGGCTATGCCGAATAAATGGTTAAGTTCACCAGGTTGCTCTCCATAGTGATAAAATAAAATAAAAATAGTGAGCAGCACGGCTCCGTGGGATGGTCTCTGCGGTTTATGCAAAACATGACTGACAACACGCATGAAATTTTGGCCCCATCGGGTGCTGTGAAGCAACCGCGTGTCTGAACGGCGGCAGATTTTGCCAGTAACTCACAGGAGCAGATGGGGCCCTGTCGGGGTTCGAGCAGAGAGAAATAACTGGAGAGACACGTACCCCGCAGCAGCCTGACTGCCATCCTACTGAAACGGTGGCCATAGTTTGCCCTTAGACTACTGGAACTTCATCAGAAATGAGAAGTGGTAGAGCCCTGGAAGAGGCTGCCTAGAGAGGTGGTGGAATCTCCTTCTCTGGAGACATTCCAAACCCGCCTGGACACATTCCTGTGCAACCTGCTCTGGGTAGACCCGCTCCGGTGGGGGGGCTGGACTAGATGACCTCCAGAGGTCCCTTCCCACCCCATATGATTCTATGATTCTATGATTCTGAGGGCATCTGGGCATCCCTCTCACCTTCCCCAGGAGGGAGATGCTGGGCCATGGGTGGAGCGTGACTTTACGCTTCGCTGGCATCACTTCAGAGTCCCGGAGGCATCCCAGAGACAGGTCCAGGCTTGAGCAGCTGCAGGTTCCGAAACAAACCAAAGGCATTTTTGAGAGAGGACACACACACACGCCGAGTGAGCCCAACTGGTACGGCCACGAGAAAGCTGTTTAGTCCCAGAAAAAGTCCTGTCAAGCAACGGTTGGTACTTAGAAAGCTCTTGAGAGTCTCCCGAAGTTGTATATGAAATAAGACGCCTGAAGAAAATACCACAGTAAATGAAAGAAGAGTGAAACTCACCACGGGAGGAGGCGAAGGTTTGGAGCTCGGCATTAACAGGGATGGCTTTGGGTCTGTAACAGCCCCATCATGGCCTCAGTCCTTAATGAAATGGAATCTCACCCTCGCCCTTCCTTGGAGCTTGACCATCCACATGGAGTGACCAGAGCATTCAAAGGCAAAAAGAGGGCACTTTGAACAGTAGGGTCACCCTTCGGGCAGCAACAGCCAAGAGCGACCCCTTGGAAGCAGTTTATCTTTAAAAAAACCCAAACCAAACAGAACTCTTTTTCACTCACAACTCCTACTGCTGCTCATATCCATCTCTGAGTTCCTACAAGTTCTGGAAGTCAGCTGTGCAGGGATGAAACGGGACCAGTGAAGTCACATGTGACTGGTTCTCCTGTGAATAAAATCAAAATTTGGCACTTACGCCTTACACCGCTTCTGTTTTAATATATTAAGTATACATATTTTTAACATATATAAATATATATTATTTTATGTACTAAGGGCAGTGGCTAGGAGGGCATACACACAGCGACACAAGCATCTGTGGGGTAGGGCAGGTGACTCCCATGTCATGAGAGCTGCTGGGTCTGGAACTGGGCGGTGGGAAACCTGAGCAGCGGGAAGGAGCTCATACAACGGCTCTTTGCTTTTCTTCTTTCTCACCTTTCTTCTTCCCCCTGCCACACCTCGGAGGGTGGGTGGGATTTGGCTGCAGCTGGGATGGCCAACTGCATGTAACGTTACTCCGGGGACTCGCTGCTCCTTGAGCTGCAGCTCCGAATCTGAAAAAGGCAGAGGAGCAAAACATCAGAAAGGGTTCAAAAACGAAGCAGCGAAACCAAATGTCGTGGTTTGGGCACCAAAGCAACAGAGGCAGGTGAAAAGGGAGAGAAAGGGAGTGCATTCTCTAGGAAATATTTCCAGTTCCCTCAAAATACTGACACAAAGCCAGATGAAACCCTTGGAAGTTTTCCACGGACTTCAGGCCAAATTCCTTCTTCCATGATTGACAGCGTCTCACAACTCAGAGTCTCTCACAACTCTGGCTCTCACGGAGGGATGTGCTCCCGTCTTCCTGCTGACTTCAAGCAGGACTGTGGGTGCTCAGCAACACTGAAAAACAAAAAAAGGTCCTGTTGTGAGAAATTGGTTTGGTGAAATCACCGTGCAGAGAATTCACCTGTTGGTGTAGGTGCAAATTGGGTTTGTCTTCTCCTCACTCCATGGCTTGCTTTCAGAATTTGGGCTTAATCATTAGTTTCTAGGTGTCTGTGGCCCAAATGCCTGCTGTGGGGGGAGAGCTGGGGCATCGCTGGGGAAGCCGATGCCTGTCCCACTGCTTCCCATCACTTTCCCTCCAGTACTGAAATAAAACCTACACATGACCCAGACTCTGGGTGGGGACACAACTGGAGGCCCAGCTACGCGTTGTTTAATAAACATACCAAAGCGATTTATCATTACCCGTTATTGTTAAAGTCCACAACATGTAAATATTGGGGGTTTTCCATCCTGCAGGTGAGATTCCCCGTCTCTCACAGCAGCTTTCTTGCAGAGCCAAGGGGAGATGGTGCTTTGTGGTCCCTCATCCCTGCTAAACATGCAGGAAAAATACCTGTACGTGAGGGTGCGTGGTCCTTCCAGCTGCCTCCACACGGTGGGTTTCTCCCTCCCTCCCTGGAGAAGCACTTTCCTTGAAAATCCCGGCTGCTGCTGGAAAAAAGGCAATGCCAAGTTAGGAAAACAAACCCCTGCACTGGAACTGACCTCATCCCAGCTCCAGAGGTACTTTGGGAATTATTCCAGGAGGGGGAGGCAGCCTCCAAACATGATTAAAGCATTGTTCTCTGAGAGACCGGGCTGTTCCCACCCTTGGGTTCGCTACGGAAAAGGGCACTCGGGGCACAGGGGACACCAGCACATGAGTCACTCCCCAAAAATCTGTGAATGGCAGAGATTGCGAAGATAGGGCCACTCTCCCACCCTCCCTGCGGTCACCTCATGGTCAGCCCAGCCCCGAGCACTGGGTTTGGCTGGAATGGTGCTGCTCGCCCCAACACCGGGATGAGCAGCATCAAGACCCACTAAGGCGTTCCTCATAAATCACTGAAAAGTAGTTTTCTGTCCTCAAATTGCACCTATTTACAAAGAGAAGTACCAGAAAGCACAGCATTCCTGCATCAAAGCTAAGATTGTGTTCCTCAGCAAGGCAGTACGAGCGGGTGTTTCTGTAGCTCGCTTCCTCCCACAGCACCTTTTGTGACATCCAGCCACGAGGTGGTTACAAAACCTGAGGAAAATCCAGACCTTCTGAGACCTGCTGCCTTTGCCACCTGCAGCATCGCCGGTGTGTGACGGGAGCCCCAGATTCCCTTGATTCCCAGGCTGTGGAACGGCAGGGCTCCGTCGCTTGCTTCGAGGCTCTGCAGAGGTAACGATGTAGAACACTTATTTTTTTTCAAAAGGAATCTTCTGTGGTTGAATATTTGAATTTTCACTAGCTTTTGTTTCATACAGCGCTCCTTGCTTTTGTAGCCTGGATTGCTTGAGAACCTTGAAAAAGAATTATAACCTTATTATTGCACCTTCTCTAGTGGAAATACATTTCTTATATAAATCTTGACATATACGTTACAGCATTTTGTATGGATCCCGTGAGACTCTCAGCAATACAAACCACAAATGGGCCTTTCACATCAAAACATCCCAACTTTACACACTTAAACAACAGACCAAAAGCAGCGCTGTCTGATTCCCAGAAGAGATGACTCAAGAGTTGCTCGTAGACATAATCAAACCACAGAAACTCTCTGACAGAAGAACTATCTTGAATTAAACACTGTGTTGGCAGCACACATTCTTTTCTATTTCTATTCTGAGCCTGGTTTTCCAAGATCATAGACTCATAGGATGGTTAGAGTTCGAAGGGACCTTAAAGATCATCGAGTTCCAACCCCCCTGCCCTGGGCAGGGACACCTCCCACCACACCAGGTTGCTCC
>JAOTQQ010000008.1:5894228-5911991 GCA_026546715.1 Gallinago undulata
TTGGAAGGGGCTCTAAGGTCTCCCCGGAGCCTTCTCTTCTCCAGGCTGAACATCCCCAGCTCTCTCAGCCTGTCCTCATAGGAGAGGTGATCCATCCCTCTGACCTCTTTCATGGCCCTCTGCTGGACCTGCTCCAACAGGTCCATGTCCTTGATAGATAATAAGATAATAAGGCTCACACACAAATGCCTTTGTTGTTTCTTACTCTAATGACTTTTAGACCTATTGGTCAAGCTCTATGAAACGCAGTTTTCAGAGGCCTCCTGCGTTCATGCAGCTCTCATGGGTAGAAGAGGGAGAGGTGGTGAATTCTCCTTCCCCCTCCCTGCCAAAGGAAAACCTCCAGAGTTCTTCGAAGCACATGCTTAGCACTGGGGATTCAAACAGAACAGGGTGGGAAAACAGGTGTTCAAATAAAATAGAGCTCAAAACACAGGGTGAGTACATAGTTCACTCTTCTCTGGGAATTCTCTGAGGAATGCCTTACTTCCCTACACACAGAGGAAAACCGAAGCAGCACCACTCGACGTCTCAGGTGAAGGAAATGCCTCCTTTAGCTCTGGAACCGTCAGCCTCTCCCCTTCTTCAACAATTAGGCAATATTTCCTAGAGGGTGTAACGTTTGCTGAAGGTATTTACAGTGCCAGGAGGTTGCAACACGGCCGTGTCCTCCCACTCCAGGCTGTTCCCCGTGTGACCAGAGGGACTGGGCTGGGCGGGTTGGCCGGGAGAGGTAATCCAGGAAGGCTGAAGGTAAGGCAGGGACAGGATCCCGCCTGGCGCTGCCGGAGCACTGGAGCTGATCCCAGCCATTGTGCACCCACAGAGAAAGACGGAGAACGTTCCCGAAGGTCACCGTGACCGGCGGGGAGCAGCGCCAGGGTATTCACACCACCTTGGCAAATCCACCTTGGAGGATGTGGGGCCAACCTAGAGAGAGATTGAATGGAAGCCAAGTTCCACCTTCCATCAACTTTTCTCACCCCTTTTGGTTGGGGCGGGGGAGGAATGGCCACATGAGAAAACACAGGTTTGCTGCTGGGTTTTCATTCTTCCTCCCTTGTTGTTTTAATTGTGAATCCCCTGGAAGGGGATCTCTCTCCTCATGGAGCAGATTTCAGCATCTCCGGTGCTGGGTCATGTGGCTGAAGTTTTCTGGGTAGGTCAATAATTCAATGGTTGTGTTTCCAGTTGGAAGCATCAAAGCCCAGCAGTAAATGCCGACCTTTCCAAGCTTTATCTTCTCATGTCAGTCCTGGAGATGACCTACTCTTTGCAAGTATCCAACTAAAGTCACAAAAAAACCCCACTTTATTTTTGTTCCTGCATCTGAAGGATAGAAAAATATATATAGAGAGGAATTTAAGTCTTCATAAATAGGCCTTTCTATCTTTAGATTTTTGACTGAGGCTTCATAAGTGTCAAAATCCTTTATTCTAGCTAATTTTCCTTCCCACAATTAATCCCTGGGTTATTGTAGGCTCAGCTCACCAGTAGCTGCAGCTTAGAGACACAATAAAACTATTCAACAGATTTGATAACCAATTATAGGCAGTTTTCTAAGAGAAATCTCTGTATTGGCAGTTATCATCTCACACTATCATTAGTTTACTCCCCCTCTTAAAAATATGTTTGACTTTACATCTTTTATCTAAATCTGTGCCTTTTTGTATCAGTGTGATCTGTGTTTTGACAGTGCCACCACTGCATTTTTTAATGCTATAGGTGAGTCTGCAGGTGTGCTTTTGCTCACACCTGGCAATTTTCACAGAAACACTCTGATCATTGCTCCTCAATGTGCTTTGGGCCACCTCTGAGCTCACAGACCAGATTCTGTTCAGATAGAGCTGAACCAGGGAAGACACTGGCCCTGTCCCACCAGAAACAGAGGGCACTGACAATCTGGTGTCCATGGTGCACACATCATGAAAAAGGTGTCCTACCTTTCTCTACAGATCCCCTCCTCCTGCAGGGATGTATTTGCTGGTGCAGACCTCACCATGGCATGGAGTAGCTTTGGTGGGCTCTTGGGGGCTGCTGCAGCAGCTGCCTTCAGCCTCTGAGCTGCTCTTCAGAATGTTGCAGAAGGATTTGCCTCTGTTAAGCAAAGAAACAGAAGGACTTATGACAACTAAGGATGCTAATTTTGCCCTGTCACTAGTTTTCACAATTTAATTATAGATGTCCCATCCCTGGAGGTGTTCAAAGCCAGGTTGGACAGGGCTTTGAGCAACCTGGTCTGGTGGGAAGTGTCTAATGTGGGTGGAACTGGATGGTCTTTAAGGTCCCTTCCCACCCAGACCATTTTATGATTAATCTGGGAAATTTAACAGCGGACCAACTCCAGTTCTCAGCATTAACAAAGCCCAACAAAGTACTGTGCTATGTAAACTCTGCTCAGGAAGGAAAACTACATTTTAGACAAAGTATATATTTTCATGTCTTCAACCTGTTGGTGACTGCGCACCGGAGAGAACGAAATATGACGTTCTGGTTTCCTCTTCGGAGCAGATGGGAAGGGCATCTCCAGCAGAGGTGAAGCCTGACCTTGAGAAGACTTGAGGAAAGCCACAAGAGGAGGGTGAGCAGAAAACGTGCCGGCGAGCAGATGCTCAGAGAAATGAACTAGTTTCCCTGTTTTTCTCTTATGCAATTCCACCATGATCCACGCCGGCTTGTTTGCTCAGCAGCCCTCCTGTAACGCTGGAAGAGCACACCTTTGTGGGAACCCCATTGTATTTTCACCATCAGAACCCCCTGCGTGATCGCCAACAGTAGCCAGGCAGCAGTTGCCAGGGGATGAGCCTGTGTTTAGAGCTTTCCTGAGCCTCCCAGACAGACGCAAGGCCATCTCTGCAGATATACAGCAGAAGCAGGCTGGGTTTCGGAGCCTCTGCTCGCTGTTGGGAATCCGTCGTGCTTCGGTGGATGAAATAAGGCTCTCCCAGAGCCCAAACCTGCTCCGTCGTGGGATGCTCCTTTAGGAGCTGTTTATGGCCTGACTAGAAGCCAAGTGCAAGTTCTCCGGGCTGAAGGCAGAGCAGGGAGCAGTTAAAGCTCTGCCAAAGTATTTAGAAACCGCCGAGCGAAGGTTAGAATTTCTTTTTATTTTAGTCCCTTGAAAGAATGGGCTAAAAGGCAAGAAGTTGTGGTTGTACAGAATGTCTCTAATCTCTGAGAAGATACAGTACAGAGTGATTTGTCAGTAAGATGCTGAAGTCATTTTGTGTCATCTAATGACAGCAGTGCTGACTTATAGGCTACAGAGCTGTTTGCATCTACATTATGATATTTGGAGTGAATGTCCCAAGCTCCTCTCTGAGGTCTCATGAGATCACCCAAACTGGCCAACTGCTGTCATCAGAGACACTTTGGTGAAAACACTGCACCGTTTAGTTGAGTTGTTGCAGAACGACCCCCTCTCCAGACAAACAAGAGGATGCCTAAAATGCTGTTCTTTGATATAAAAGGCTTTACCTAAATTCTGGGTACGGCAGCACCATCGCTTTACTATCAGCAGCGATCGCTGTTTGTATTTTAAGAAGGTGCTACAGAGACGTATATCGTTAAACAGACAAACATAAGGAGGAGGCTTCTCACCGCAGAGTTTCCTTTCTGCTGTTTTAAAATCCTTGTACTTTGCCAGGAGAGTGCCTAAAA
This sequence comes from Gallinago undulata, assembly GCA_026546715.1. NCBI lineage: Eukaryota > Metazoa > Chordata > Aves > Charadriiformes > Scolopacidae > Gallinago > Gallinago undulata. Next base: position 5,897,889 of record JAOTQQ010000008.1, read on the forward strand.
TAACTTCTACACAGCGTGGCATCTGGATGTAAAGGCACACACAAGCTGCGAGGGCACTGGGTGCATCAGTTCCTCAGGAGCAGGGATCTGCTCAGCTCGAGTCCATCGGCCTCACGGGGCGGTGACAACACGAGAAGAGAAACCTCTGAGAAGAATTTATCCCCAAATCAAGGTACGGGAGAGGCTGGGATGAGAAACAAGCAAACAGTAGAAGGCCTGCAGAATGCAAAAGCTGCTTTTGCCTGAGAGGAAGATTCCTGCTTTTGATGTTTGGCATCACAGCAGGGTGAAAGAGGACACAAACCTAGTCAAACCCCTCAGCATGATGAGGATTTCCTCACGTGTGTGTTCCAACTGCGTTCTTGAGCCTTACTCCTTTCCTGACCCGTGTGTTTGGAGTGCAGGAGAAAGCACGGCAAGATTCCTTCCTGCAACCAGATTAGCAAATGCAAACACACCTGGACATAAACCACCATGTAGGATTCCTCTTCCCCATCTCCATGTTCCCTCCACCCAGAGCAGCCTTGGCTCCAGGCACTGCAGGTATCTGTGACCTCAGCCAAAGTCCACCAAATCCCCACTAAAAGCTCTTGTGAGTTCTTCCCCTCGCAGGATGCCTCCCAGTGTTGGGTCGAGGGTGCTGTTAGAGGAACAGCTTCTTATTCCCTGTCACTCTTCAGGGATCATCTTCATCTTACAGTCTGGCAAAGGCCGTCTGCCAGGCTCTTTTGGGTGGCAGCTGCTGTACATTATGCCAAGCCCCACTCCTTACCTCCTATCAGAGTCTCAAAGAACCTTTTTTCCTCTAATTCCCCTTGTTGCTTTGCCAGACTGAGGTTTAAAGGCAGGTGGGTTCCACAACACCTGCCCCTCTCTAAACCTCAGGGTTTTCTGAGACAGCTTAAGATGTCATGTCATGGGAAACTGCAGGGGTCTTTGGCCTCCAACTGAAAATAAAACTCCATGTAAACAGAGTTGAACCGTCAGGCTTTGAATGGATGACAAAACCAGAATTCCAGTCCCACCCAGTGCAATTACACAATTATTACTCAGATTTGCAGGTCAGGGAGCTGGCACTGTGATGGCTGGGACACAGCCACAGACACAGGCGACCAGTGACACAGTCAATCAGTGACACTGACACCCTGGTCCACCTCCCCTGCCCACCCACAACCAACAAATCACTTGGGGGAGGACAGTGAAATGGGAAATACGCTTTAAATATATCTAACTGTGAGCTCAGGAGCTCAGTATTACAATTTAGCTTATTGCATTACATCTTCCTACATAAGAATGCACTTTTGCATTTGTCTTTCTTATGGACTCCATTTATTTGCTGTTCTTAGACTATTTGTTACTTTTGTTTGTAAATATAAGTAGCAAATATGTATTTCCCTCTCTAATTCTAGCTGACGTTTCAGTGGCCCTATGCTTCCTAAGGTGAGCATCCTTACTACAAAACAGTTGCAGCCTTGCCTTTGAACAAGTCCTTTCTTACAACTGACTATTCTAAGCATGAACCTTGCCAAAAATATTCTGCGTACCTCATGTCCAACAACTATCCAGGGTTATGCTTTCTGTCTCCAGAGAGAATATCTCATTTGTTGTTCCCACATCCATTGTGAAGGCAAAAAATGAGTCTGAGCTTCCAAAATGAGTCTGCTGAAAAGCAGAATGTCTTTTATCCCAAGGCTGAACAACTGGAGCCCGAAGATGCTTTAGACAAAGAATACCAGATAAATCTGAAAGCAGCTCTTGGATCTGAAAACAACTCCAGCAAGACTTAGGAAAAGCAGCTAGCTCCTTAGAGCACATTTACAAGGCATCCCAAGACCTACATCGAGGTGTTATCGATGGGAAGGAAGTGGAAAGAGCACAAAGATTAGACCCAAAAGCATTCAGATCCCCAGCACAGTCACCAACCAGCTTATCACGAGAGACCACCCAGAAGCAGCCGTAGATGGAAAGCAGAGCCTGTGTGTTCCCAGCTAAACACCCAACTCAAGATTCCGAAGAAATGAAAAAACTGCAGAAAACGGTGAAAAATGGCATCTATGGTCAACAGAGGGAATGATGACAAAGAGAAAAATACACCTTACACTTTCCCAGGTCACTTCTGGCTCTGGCAAAGCGGCTGACGATGGTCTCCCCTTTTACAGGCTCATCTGTGATGGCCTTTGTGCCAACCAAGAGGAAAAAGAACACCAAACCCATGATGCAAGGAAGCAACCAACAACCGGCTGGGTCCTTATCAGCTGACAGAGGTGAATCTTGTATCCTTGGTTTTTAGCTATTAATTGTGCCAAGTCCCAGCATCAGGTTCTCAGTTGATGCCAGTATCAAGGGAATTTTATCTTCTTATTCTATCCAAAGTGCTGACATAAATTACAGACATATTGCATGTAATTTACACCAGCTTCATTTAAACCCTGTGAAAATACCAGCCCACCCCTTTGCTTCTAAAATAATCCAAGACAGAAATTATTGATATTGGCTGACAAATCGCTAGTGGAATTAAAATATTTTACACTAACATTTTCAGTGTTTTGTTGAAGACGCAAAATAAAACACAAGCAGTTTCTCTGAAAAGAAACCATTACATTTTTATAGCAGAGATAATTTGGCTGAAACACCACTAGTCTTTCGATGACAAAACCAACAGTATTATTTTTCTGATGTATTCGTCGTTGAACTCAGCTGCGCGTATTGGCAGTAAAAAATACATTCATTTTTTGCAAATGAAAACCTTTTTAATACAGAGGTATTAAAGGAGGTAATGTTTAGGGCAATACTTGTCTTTAGAAAGACGATTAGATCATTTCGCTTCCCTAAATGAAAATTTAAACTCTGGATTCTAGAGAAATCAGTCAGCTGCTATTCCATTAAACCTTCCTTTACATGGAAAAGGGGAAAAAACAAGTTTTTTTTTCCCTTTTGGTAGCAAATGACACAAAGCAGACTGCATCATCCCCGCCGGTGTGTTTATCACCGGGTGCGCTGAAAGCAGAGCTGAGATTTGATAGGAGCTTCTGGCACAGACACCGCCAACACACGAGTCCCGAAGAAATTAATGAGCCAAATTCCAAATTGTCCCCAGCAATGTCATTCGCTGGCTGCCCCCCGTGTGAAGCCCATCTCCGTGCGGGCTGTCTGGAAGGGAATCATCCTGTTTAATGTCACGCTGCTCGTTTAACTCGAGGAGTTAGAAGCCTGTTTCCCCAGGGGCTTTCCCCCCGCCCCTCCACAAGAGAAACATCACAGGGCAAGGTAGAGCTGAGTTTTCAGACACACAAACAGCCTCTGAGACATCCCCTCCTCGCTGCCGATCAGCTCTGCAAGCCAAGCCACTCTCCCTGCTCTTTCCCAAGAGCTCAAGTCCCAACAAGCACCTAATCCCACCGCTGATAAACAAGTGAAAAGGCCCTCGCCCGAAATTAATGCAATCAAGCAACGGGAATAACACACACACACACACACACACCCATCCCTCTTTCTCCTTGCCTCTTTAATAATTAGCCACCTAAGGATGCCAAACACACAAGATGAAGACGGAGGGGACTCATGTTTAAATAATACATGTCGAAAGATTCAGCGAAATGAAGGTTCAACTTGAATACTGGGAGATTCCATAATTAGACACAAAAAAAAGAAGATAAAAGGCTCCCACCCCCTGGGTCTCTGTATAAAGATCAGAGAGGGAGAGACAAGTCTGTGTTGAGACTAATGGAAGAATAACCTTACCAGCACTTCAATCATTGCAGGGGATTTCACGTGTCCATGTCTTGGGATAAATGGGACTGTTTAAAATGAGTTAATTTCTTAGCAATCCAGGCACAGAGGGAGGCGATAAAAGAGCCAAAAGCTCTGGCAAGGGGTAGGAATGAGCAATTAAACGTTAAAAATAGATAAATAAATATTTACATTCCCATATCAAAGAGTAACAAGAACGGCAGTGTAACACCCTGTGCTAAGAGATCAGCCCCCCTCGAGGGAGATACTGGGAGCCAGAGGGGTGGCACCGCCTTGTGGTACAACCTTTCCATAAAACGCACCGGTTCTAGGAAACAGAAGAGCCATGTCACGCTTTTCTGGGCGTCTTTCACTTAGGCATAACCCATCAACCCCTGTCTTGGAGTTGCTTTCAATTTGTTCCCAAAATTCGGCTGAGTCGCCAACGACAGTCTCTTCTGGAGGGAGACCCAATATGTTATGTTTTCGCCCAGTTTGGCGCGGCGATGGCAAAATGAGAGGGTGCCCGAGGAGCCAGGCACCACTCTCTGCTGGAGCCTCCTCCCCACTGCAACCGTCCCATCATCGGGGCAGGAGCGAGAGCAACCTCGGCCCCACAGAACCGGTCACGGGCAGCTGGAAAATTCACTGTGGAAAAAAGCTCATTTCGGTCGGTTACACGACATTGCCAAGGCAGCGCTCTCCTTCATGGATGTTGTGCCCCGGCTTGTTCGGACTGGTTGTTTAGCACGAAGTTTTTTGGGTTTGTTTTGGTTTTGATTTAAGGAGGAAATTCAAGGCAGGAGTCCAGGGATTAGCACTGATAATGCTGCAGTTTCTAACCACGCTCAGGCTTTTGCTGTTAGAACCCTTCGGTGCCAAGTAGTAGATGGAGCAGAAATGTAAAGCAAGTCCCGCCTCAAAGGCTTTGCAATGTGTTTCCTTTATTCCAAAGCAAATGGAGCCAGGTGTGGGAGCCTGCTGGGAGCTCCAATAACCGCAGGCACCCAGTTCACCACCGTCTGCAGCTGTGTCCATAGGTGGAGCGCAGCGAAGACATAAAACAAGAGCTCATAAAATGAGAGATAACAACATCCAATAGCTTTGCTCCACTTCAGTCAAAAGAGTTTTTGCCATTGAAGATGGAATTTTTTACTCACGCGATCACTGTAACACATAATGATAAAAGAACAGTCCAAAGAGTAGATAAACTGCAGTCTTGTCATTGCTCGCTTCCTCGCTTCCTCTTCCCTGATACCACCTCATCCCAGTGGGATTAGAACTAGGATAGAGAGGACTTTTTCATCTATTCACCGGCTTCACCATTCCCAAAAGTTCTGTGCGTAGCCAAGTTGAAGAGAAACCAGAGGAGTAGTTTCTCAGCCCCTGGAAATATTAAGCTTTGTAGGTTTTCCATAGGTTTGGAGCCAGTGATTTGGGTATCACTATCCCAAATGCTAGTTAAATAAATAGTCTTGAGCACTTAATACCTGCTATCAGGTTAGATTAGCAATAATTTCTCAATTGTTTTATGACAATGCCCCTAGTGATGGCTATAAAACCAACTGAAGTGGTCCCTTCCCTTGCAGTATTTTCTTCTGTAACAGCTCACTTTCTCGATGTGGGTTTTATGGAGAAGATCCCAGACCAACTGAAGTTTCTTGACTTCCAATTTTGCAGATACTTCTACCAATGCTGAAGCGGAGATTGACAAAGCCAAGCCTAATGAGAATAGAACAGAGGGTAAGGGGTGCCCTCAAAAAAAACAGCCAGAAGAAGAGATACCAAAAGCACCAATGGGATCAGGACCATATTTTTATATCAGTGGATCTAATGGAGCAGGGCTGTAAGTAGGTCCTTTCCCCAGACTCGTATGACCATGTATGAACTCATGCAGTGTTATCCATTGGCCTTAAATAATTTTCCTCTGATTTCCTGTCTTTTTGGAGTGGTGCACCTGGGGAACCACTTAAAGGTAATTCAAATAGAAAGTATCCAGTGGAAGGCCACCTGTGGTAAAGTAGCTAAATACTGTACCTTTGCAAAGAAATGAACTACTTCTATTTGTTTAATCAAAGTTTCTCTGTTGGGGCTGTTCAGAAATCGCTTAGCTACGCCACGGAGCAAATCTGGTAGCACCATCACTAGAGCTGGGAGCCACTGTTGTTGATCAACATTCTGTTGTGCTAAGTGTTGTAAAACAAGTGAAAAATAAGAAGAGATTTGTGCCCAGGAAAAGCTGTCAGATCAGAAGTTCCATTCGTTCCTTTCTGAGTTCTTTCCAGCGAGTCAGCATTCTTTCGCTGTTGTCACCACAATCTCTGCTGCAAACAGCACTTCCCTTGCTATGTTTCCACAGTTTTGTCTACAAACAGCTTTTTCTATTGCTGCTTGCCATCTCTCCCTAAACTCCTCAGTGAAGAGGCTCCTCATTAAGACTGGGCCCTCAACATTTCTATTCCATGGGTACCAGTTGCATCCTAATTGGAAAAACCCTGCTTCCAGCAAGTACCAGTTCTCAGCAGAGCTGCTGAATCACGAGGTTCTTACCATCCTCGGTTACTCCCCCGACCCTCTCAAGTTCAGACCAGCAGGTCCACTGGTAGCCATTCTAATTAACGCTTCCCAATTTATCCCCCACCCAGGGGATTCCGGGTGAGTCAGGTCAGGCTCCCAGAGAAAATTACTAAGAGTTCAAGGGATTTGAGCTAACGAAGTATTTGTTAATAGACAGGAGGCTACTTTGCTATTTTGTTTTCCATGTGCAGTGTGAGCATCTATTGCCAGAGCAGAGGCTGGCAGCGTATCTATGACAACAGAAGAGAGGATTATGCACTGAAATGGTGTGAAATCAAGTGCCGAGAGACCTATTACCATTTCAAAGAAGGTAGAGGTGCCTGTGGGCCTTGGGTAGTGGGAAAAAAACTTGAGAACACTGGACTTGTGACTCCCAGGACGGAGGAGGTCACCTGGGGGTCGGAGAAACAGGTAACCTCAACTTCTCAGGAGGCCTCAGAGGGGGCATCAGAGCTGGATTGCTATGGTGATTAAAGAAAGGGGCTTAGGCAAGAAAACAGCTTTGGGAGAAAAGATACTGTTGAAATGAACGAAGTACGGGGAAATGAGCAGTACAGAGATTTAAACACAAGCCACCACAATCCCTTTTGAAAGGCGATCCTCCCTCTTTGAGCAGGATGGACACAGACCATAATGTGGTCTCAGACCACAACATGCAGCCTGCTCTGGCACCTCTCAAGTCCAGGTCCTGCATAAAGAGGGTGCCTTGTGTTTAGAGACGCTCCCGCAGTGGAGGCGGGGAGAGGAGAAAAGGAAGGAAGGGTGCACCTGAAGACAGAATTAGAGTAAGATGGGTCACCCTGCACATCCCAGAGGGAGTGTGTTAACTCCTCCCTACCAGCCCACGTACAGCAGCCACCGTCCCCTCCTGCCAGCTCTGATGAGAACGCAGTGGCTAATTGCCAGGCTGCATCGTTACAGCAATTGGCCTAATTTACAGTGGTGCGGATGTGTTTCAATGCCATCCTGCAGCTGGAGCGGTGTGAGGGCAGTGGCACTCTTTGAGTTGTCTTAAAGCAAATTGGTGACAGTCAGCAGTGACAAAGTCAGCTTCATCCTTCATATCCTGCTGCATGGGACAATGAGGGAAAGCTTCCCTTTTTTTTTCTTTCTCTTTCTCATGCAGGTGAACAGCTTCTCTACCAGATTCCCAACAACAGAGTCCTCACCAGTAAGATAGGGCTTTTATGCTGCCTGAGAGAGCAAGAGCGAGTGATGAAAAAGATCAGCACGAGCTCCAATTCCAAGTAAGAACTCTGACCTTTGAGCCTCGACCAGAAACACACCAACAGAAAGTGAGAGACACAAACAAAGGACCGGTTCCTTCTGGATGCCTAACAGTACAGGATACAAAATATCCGGCTTTTATTTCTTTCTTATGAAAGTGTCGGATAGGGTTTTCTACCTGTATTTGATTCTCCCGTAGGTTACTGAAGATGGAAGAATTCTTCCCAGAATCTTTTCGCCTGGACTTAAAAGATGAGAGAAATGCCTTTTTCAAGCTTTGCAAAGGTAAATTGTCTTAATGACTGTGGCAACCAATCTAGATACCTATGTGATCCTCCAAAATGTTCATAAAAATAATACACAGTAAAAATAATTGATATCTATGTGCATGTGTATCAAGCAAGCAGTTTTCAGAGCCCGCGAATGGGCACATAGGCGTTTCACACGACACACATCACTGTAACAGACTTGTTCTCTCTGCAGAAGAAGAGATTTGGATCTGCAAACCCAACTGCTCCAACCAAGGTCGAGGAATTTTCCTGCTTAAGAATCCAGCTTCTGTCAACACCCTTCAAGACAAGCTCCACAGCACCGAGGAACATCTACTCAATAAGGGGGTGCCACACAAGGCTCCCAAAGCCAGAATAGTGCAAAGGTAGAGACCAAAGGCTGGGAATTCCTGTGCTTGATGAAGCACACTGGTCTCAGCAAGCTTCCATAGGTATTTAATGTGCTTACACCCCATCTCATCAACCTTTGAGATTCCATTTTGTGGGGAGAGGCAATTTCTCTGGTTAGTCCATCTTGCAGACACGCTTTGGTCATTTCAAGGTCTTTGTCATCAGAAAGATTCGAGTTTACCTTTGTCTGAAAATTTAAGAATGACTTCAAAAGGCCAGGTGCTGCAGTTCTGTACATGAATGCTACATAGAAAGCATTGTGCAAAGCAATTTAAATTAGATATTATCCCGGCTTCTGATACAAAGATGGGATTTTACAAATTGTACAGCTACAATATCTATTCCATGCAATCTAGTAAAGCCTCCCAAATACCTTCTGAACTCTGCCTCAATGCTGCAAAAGTCTACCTCAATCAACACGCCGTGGCGACCAGTCACTAAAATTTTGGCTTAGGTTGCTTTATTTTTTATTCCTTGCATGAATAAAAGAACCATGAAGATTCTTCTTTGTAGAACACACCCCCTCTCAGCCACTGCTAGAACGTTTTGTAGAGTAGCAGAACTGCAGAAAGGGGAAGGGAAAGATAAGGCAGCAGAAGAACAGTTTCAGCCACTGGACGTTACTTGGTCACTCTTACACAACTCACTTGACTGTGCTTCCTCAGCAGCCAGCATAAGGAGCATTTATATATATCTATATATTAGACCAAGGGCCTTCATTAGACCAATCTGTGTCTCTGATACTGACAATCAGCAGTGCTGGGGAAGAAGTGGGGACCCTATCTTATAGCTCATCTCCATTTCTATTCGTGAGGAATAGCTTGTGCTTTGCTCAATGAGGCTCCATATTCCTTTGAAAACTGCTGTTAGCGTTGATCGTTTTAACAGCATATCCTTGTCATTTACGTAGACATCCAGCAACCTTTGATGATAAAGGGAAACGATTCCCAGATTACATCAGGCTGGCAATAAAAGCAATGGTGCTGTATGAAGGGCTCTTTGTGTTCAGACATAAACTTTGTATATTCTCCAGTAAATATTAGTAAATCTTTAATTACCTCCCGCTCCTGAGACAGCACAGCTTCTCTTCCTCTGGAAAGAAGCAGTTCTTGGCATTTCTAACCTCTCCTATGAGCGCCCTCTGCTGCCTTTCAGTGTTGAAAAAGAGACAAACAGATCCGTTCTGTGGGGAGAAATGAACAGGTTTTTGTGTGAGCTTGGAACTGCCACGTTTTATGGCTACTTGTTGGTGATGCGTGTTGAAATACTGCTCTGACAGGTACATTCAGCAGCCTCTGCTCCTGGAAGGGAAGAAGTTTGATGTCCGGTCTTACCTCCTCATCGCCTGCACGGCGCCGTACGTGTTATTTTTTGCCCAGGGTTATGTCCGATTGACCTGCGTCAATTATGATGCCGCTTCTGATGATCTGACAGTTCATCTGACCAACCAGGTAAATTAGCTCAAAAGAAGTGGAGGGTGCCGTTGGCAAAGATGGGAAGCGAAAAAGACTTTTTTGAAAAGCTAAAAACAAATACCTCGTGCGTGCAGAATCCACGCACCCAGGAAAGGGATAGAGGCATGGTCAGGCATGGCAACAGGGCTGAGCATAAGCAGTACTGGATCAGGTTCTGTTCTCTGCCATGGACCAATTCTCTGCTTAACCTGACAATTTTTACTCCTGGACCTCCTTTTTCCTGCCGTTATTCTCTCATGTATCTGCAGATGATAAGTTTCTTAGGGCAAGAAGCCTTTGATTGCAGCTACCTAGCACAACGGAGCCTTAATTGTGGCTAAGGATTTTGTGATTAAACATAATAATCATAAAGATGTAAGACGCAGAAGTGTTCTTCAAGAGCCATCATTCTTAAATCTTCGTCTTTGCTTGTCTTGCTTCTCAGATGAGAGCTGTAACAGAACAAGACCGTTCTGGCTCGTATCCTGTACATCATACAAAACAGAAGCCTGCCTTGCTCAGATCTCCCTGCGGTTTTGCTTCAAATGAGGCCCTTCTGTAGTCAGAACCGGCCCTGATGAAAGAGAATTAAAAGAACCAGAAGGAAGAAACCAGTTTGCTTTTAAAGCCCTTCTCTCCTCCCGGTGTCACGCTGTGCTCTGAGAACCTGCAAAATACACACTCGAGAGGCATCAGACGAGCCCACTTCAGTTGGAGTTTTACGGTTCCCATGGAAGTGCAGCTCAGGACAGCAGATTACAGCTGCTTCCTGCAATATCTGCCATTATCACTATGTCCCTTGTTTCCCTGGAATAGTTTGTTTGCTCAGCTAGAGAGCTATCCCCACGGGAATTCAGGTGCTCGGGTAGGATCCCATGGCACAAGTGATATTAAACAGAGGACAGGTGTTTATTAGCAGAACATAAATTATCTCGGTTCCTGCTGGGAGGAGGGAAAAAAAATTTACAGGAGCGGCTGGTTATTACCAGACTCCTTCAAATTACAGTTGATTCTGCTCTCGTTTTCCCTTCCTACCTTTTCATCCCACCTGGAATCAGTCATTTTCCTACTGTGTGTCCAAAAGCCAAGAGGCAGCAGAGACAGCATCACTAACTTCACTGTGACCACCCCCAAAATGGACCTGCAGCCAAGCCCCCCTTGGGTTCCCTGCTGTTTCACAGGGAAAGGGGACTTGCCTTCGCCTGAACAACGTAAATACCCCATGACACAGCTGACACAGGGATTAATGGGACAGTGGAAAGAGAAGCCCTCACCTTGGTTTCCTCTGGGGATACATCCCCACACCTCTCCCAGATGTGGTCTCCTCTAGGAGAGGACCAGGCACTGGAACTGCATTGATTTCAAAGACTATCAGGACTATGATTTGAAAGCACCTCTCTCTTTCTGACAGCCATGTATCGTACACACACACACACACACACACACACAGAGCAAACACCACTCTGACAGTGACCTTGGGAAATTGTCTCTTCAAGGGCCACATGGGTCAGACACATTTCTGCCCGTGGCAGTGCTGAACGACTCCTCGGGTTTAGCTCTGCTGGTGAGGGGCTCTGTTTTTTCCACCTCTATAACTCGATCCTGGGGTTCTTCCTGACGCCAGATGCCTGGAACAACAGGGTGGTTGGACATCTGCTATGCTAGCCAATTCCCAGTTGCTCTTCACTGCCAGAAATCTAATGGTCCCTTTGCTCTGTCCCCCAGCACATGCAGAAGAAGAACTCCCTGTACAGCCAGCTGAAAGACGAGACGGTTTGGCGGATGGAGCACTTCAACAGCTACGTTAATGAGAAGTTCAGAAAAACCAATGGCCTCCCCAAAGACTGGGTTTTCACTGTGTTTACCGTAAGTGCATGGTGTGCTACTCTGCCTAATGAGGGTGACTGAAATAGGGAGAAACCCCGTCAGGTCACTGGAGCCCCCAAGGAAAGACATACACTGAGTGAGAAGGTATTGGTGGCCCCATGGTAACCATCTCTCTGCAGATGCTAAACACAGAAGTGAAGACACAAAGAGTTCGATTTTAATAAAATGGGTGATCTGCTGACAAAGAGAGTGTGAATATAAACTCTAACTATAAAAATGCAATTACGGTCTTCACATTCCTTACCCAATGGTGTGGTCCTGCATTAAAAAATAAAATACACATTAGAGCCCCATGGGACTAAAGGAAAGAACACCCCTAAAAGTTCTTTAGACAGCTCCTTCTGAGTAAGGGACAAGGGCCAAGACTCCTATACACACCACCACATCAAGTTCAAGAGGGGGTTTCGATCAACTCAAAGTGGACAGACTTATGGTCTGCAAACTCTAGAGAGGAGCTCTGCTGGGGCAGGGGACAAAATAATGTCCCTAAGCCAAGAGAGCACCTACGGCTTAGAGTCACTCCTATGCCCTTGGCATTCGTGATGATCAGTTACCACCATTCCCTCTCTTCCCTTTCAGAAGAGGATGCAGCAGATCATGCTGCAGTGCTTCCTGGCAGCCAAGCACAAACTGGATCGCAAGCTGGGCTACTTTGATCTCATCGGCTGTGACTTTTTAATTGATGAAAACTTTAAGGTACGAATGCAGTATCGTCAAATACTAAGTGTGACGTTGGCCAGATGTCTAATGCCAGCAGTACAGCATGGTGGGCACAGGCTCTGCTGCTAGGAATTAAATAGAGCATTCAATCAATGACGTATCATAGAATCATAGAATGGTTTGAGCTGCAAGGGACCTTAGAGATCAACGAAGAACTTGCCCTCGCCATACTGAAGATCAGTCATTATCGATTCAGGTGTTGGCATCAGCATCTCCACGTTCGCTGTGGGTTCACCACTTAGCAATAGGTCAGCCCAATGAGCCTATAAAATCTGCTAGAATTACAACTCAAACTTGTAAAGAGTGAATGAAACGCAGATGAGAAAAGCCAGAAGAAAAAGAAAGGGAAATGTTAAACACAGCGATTGAGGTGGTTTCAATGCAGCACAGTCCTTCAAAACCACCTGGGCTGAACATAACAGAAAGCCATCTGGCAGATTCTGCTGTTGCTAAAGCAGAAAGGAACTCAAACTCCAGCCAAGGGCAGAGTGGGAACAGCAAACCCTATGAAAGAATGGAATTAATGTATGTGGCAGTGGGTAAGGCACCTGAACAATAGGCTCCTTTGTACGGGAAGTCAATGGCAAGGGAGAGTAAATGGCAAAGACATAGAAATTGGGGCTTCTCAGATTTCAGTGGGAATTGTCTTTGCAATGTCGGCATGCAAAGCCCGGGCTGTGTAAACTTTAAGTAGAATAGAAGATCCAGTATCACTCTATTGTGGCAATTCCTTCTCGGCTAGTTAAAAACTTCAGCGTTTAAAGACCATTACATCCTCATGTATTTTACATATGGAGAGACAAACCAAATCTGTTCCTTGACAGGTATTATCTGTAAAAATGATGAGGGTTTCTGGCCACTTAGTGGTGACAGAGTCAGTTGGAAACTGGAACTTCCTTTTGAGAGAGAGCAACGTGGAAATTTAGGCATTTATTTAGCATAGGTTTGTCTATGTTTTCTTGCCCCTGCTGGGGAGCAACAAACCTACTTCTTTCTTGGAGCGGTGCTGCATCAAGACACACATGCACACTCTCTGCAGAGGCAGGACTGGCAGTTAACACTGGTGGGTGCAGCAAACTCCCAGTTTTCTGTGGGCTGACATCACACTTCCTGCTCTGACATCCTATCCTCTCTGCCTGTAATACACAACAGCCTTATTCCCCCTGTCATCCTGTTTCACGACACATAGAATCTCCTTGATGCTGATTTAACATGGTCCTATATGTTCAGTCCTATAGCTCATCATCCCTTCTCCTCTTCCTTATTTGTCTGAGACGTAAATGCCCCCAGCATCATTCCTAATAATTCTTGAAGGCCCTGCAGCATCCCAAATCAGCCTTTGGAAGGTGTTTTTCCTGCCTTAGAGTTCTTGGAAGCACAGATTGGAAAGCAGGGCCTGCTGAGAAACCACAGCTTTCTGTAGAGCTTTGCATATTCATATATAAACTGAGAAAAGAACGAAGCACTTGAAGAGGAGAGAGACCAAAAGTGACGGATGTGGTTTTGCTGTTGTTGGCTTTTTTTCCTACCATTTTCTGGAGCTTCCTTGTGCTGCACTGGAAATGCTGAAGTCATTGCACAGTTCAGGAGAGCATCATTTCAGTGCCCAAGGAACCTGTTTTCAGAAAGCATTGCATCAGCCCTTCAAAAGGCCTTCTCTCTGGAAGACAGAGAGCTGGGAAGACAGATGTGTAAATTTTTTATCAGCCATAAAGAGATCCAGCAATCTATCAGCAGAGAACAGACTGAACATAGATAAGCCGTTTGCCAACTTGTGGTGGATGTACATACGTGAAGATAACGCTCAAATCACTAGTTAAAGCAGGGAC
>JAOTQQ010000008.1:5914244-5927033 GCA_026546715.1 Gallinago undulata
GGAAAATCAGTATTTTACATGGCTTCTACCTGAAACTAAAGCTTAGCCAGGAAATTAAGGCCAATAGTTCATCGAAAACTCAGTGCAACGTTTGCTTGGTTTTGATTCCACATCCCCTTCAAATCAAAATGATTCCTTGATTCATTATAACTTTATTTCATGGTATCCAAAAAGCTCAACTAGAAATCATTATGGAAACTGGTATGTTAAGAATGACATCTACAGAGCAAGAGTTCATCCAAAGACCAACAGCTGGAGACAGAAAATAACATGGTGTGTTGTTCTCAAGTATGTAAATGTATGCAAAAAAAGGGATATTGTTTAATTCATCCAGTCCTTATGAAAATTCTGTCCTACCTGCATTCTGTGTTATAGGATTTTGTTGGGATTAATTAGTACTCCTACCTCTAAGGTGCTCACCAAGTCAGTAGAAGGACATTATTCTGCCTCTGAGGAGACCCGTTTGTCTTTTCTAGGTCTGGCTCCTAGAAATGAATGCCAACCCAGCACTGCACACCAACTGCCAGGTCTTGAGGGACATCATCCCAACCATAGTCTACGAGTGTCTCGGTAAGTCACAGGTGGCAGAAAATCCCATCTCTCCATTGCTTTCAGAGGAAAGACTTCCATTTATATCAGTTGTAGGTCAAAACCAGTCTTTGAACAGAGTTATTGCACTGCTGAGTTTGTAAGAAATTTAGAAAGCACTGAAAATTCTAATCCATACCAGAATAGCCAGTCTTTTTCACCAGGTACTCATTAGAAAGAAATAAGAGGTTAAACTCTTTTTTTTTGGTTATAATTACTTTTAAGAATGTTTTCTTATATATTTACATACAAGAGGCTAAATCTTAATACACGACCCTATAAACTGCACCTGCACATTTTTCTCATGCCTGTTGATCTGAATGTGCAGAAATTCAAGTTGGTTTTTGCCTGACCTGGCCGTGGCAGGGCTGAAATGCCAGGGTAACCCCCTGTACTTCATAAATACAGCTGGCAGCTCTTACTGGAACTATACAGAGCCTGAAAAAATCCTTAGGTAGTCTGATATACATTAACTAGAACTGCTGCTGCCTGGAGGACCAAAATCTCTGATTTTCTGTGTAAAGTAAGAAGTAAAGGGGGAATCTATGTCTGCCTGAAAGGTATTAGCAACAGCCCACCGATGTTTACTTTCACAGATACAGCTACCATCCTGTGCAGATGTATTTTTATTTGGGGGTATATTCATATCCCATTTTGCATTGTAAACTGTTCTACAGTATATTTCCTACCATTTTCCTAAAGTGTTTCCAGTGGAGGTGAAGCTGGCTGAAGTGCATGCAAGAAAAGAAAAGTATAGTGTTTTATTGTTCTTCTTTTTTTTTAATTGTCTTAATAATAATAGTCCACAGAGGCCACAGATCACAGGTTGGAAACCACTTCCCCTCCCTCCGCACGAACACATGACAGCTGGGGTGCATTTTAGCGTCAGAGCGCTGAGACCATCTCACAACCACATCTTCTTTTCCAGACTTGGTTCTTGAGGTTTTCAAAAAGCGCCTGAAAGGCCAGAGAGTTTTGCCTTTAAAGACGCTCTGCCGGTTTGTGCTTCTCTATCACGAGGATGCTGACGACCTGGGCCAGAAACAGTCTTCCAAATTCCAAACTGGACCGCGTACCGGCCGATTTCTGAAGCCACAAACAGGCAAGACCAGCCCCTTCGGCCAGAGACCTGCCAAAAGGCTGGAGACCTGCAGCTCTTCCACCATCGTGGAAAAACCCTCGGAACCACTGCAGAGCAAGAGGACTTTCATGAGCTCAGAAGACATAAAAAGCAAATAAAAATTAAACTTGCATGTGCCGTGCATGTCCAGCTCATTTTCACCTCTATAGGTATCAACTGCAAATGGAAAACTAGGAACTATTTCTATAAGTTCTTAGTTCTGTGGAAAGCTCTACTTGAACCAGCCAGCCAGAAATTATAGGAAAGTTACTGAAAATGAGATAACCTTTACCACATTGAAACTCATCCCTTTTAAAAACAACATTGATCTGACTGGTACAATCCAGATACAGTCAGACTTTTTACACACAACAAGGCAGGGAGAAAAGCTTGCAGAGACTAATGCTTCGCAATGGAAACCCCCCAGTTTGTCCCATCATTTGTAGCTGTATGTCATAGAATCGTTTTGGTTGGAAGAGATCTTTAGGATCATCAAGGCCAATCCTTAACCCAGCACTGCCAAAACCACCACTAACCCATGTCCCTCAGCACCACATCTACCTGTCTTTTAAATACCTCCAGGGATGGTGACTCCACCACTGCCCTGGGCAGCCTGTCCCAAGGCTTGATGACCCTTTCCAGCTCCCTCACTCATTAAATCCTCCATCCCTTGCACATTTAACCTTGCTATATTAAGACTCTCCTTCATTTTTCATCTGGTTGAGGTGACAGCTGAGCAGAAGCACGTACTTATCGCATCAGGCCACCATCTCAGCAGGAAATCATGACGCTTGGGGGACCACGGAGACAGAGAGGAAGGGAGAGAGGTTTATAACCAACAGGAAATGCTTTTACACCTCAGACGCTGCTGCTTCTAGCCCAAGAGGAATGTAAATGAGCAGTAAGTTGACGGGTACGTGCGTGTTTCCTTCCCCTCCTGCGCTTACTCTAAACTGACCGCAGTTGGGACACGTTCATGCCATCCCGGGACTGCAGCATCAGTTTGAAGCATCCGTGGCCAAGGAGACGGTGACCAAGCATGGGATGCTGCAGCCTGAGCGCCGGGCAAGCTGGCTCTGCAGGGACAGGGCAGGCTGAGCTGGAGCTCCTGGAGACAGGCAGGACCGGGTAGGTAGCGATTTTGGGGGCATGTGGAAAAAAAAACCAGTCAGATTCACTCAAAACAGAAAGGCATTTGGTGCCGGAGACTAAAAAACTCGGTGGTTGTGTTTGCTTTCCAAATATGACTCCCTTCATGGAAAAGCTTTCTCTTGTTCCCTTTTTCTCACCAGAATTTACTGTAATACTGTCAGATTTGGTGAATTTTCTAACAGGAGCCTGCTTACTTCTCCTCAGTATTTCCCCCCAGGTCTTGCAGTCTTTTAAGATAGAGGGTCAGCATTTGAGAAGCTGAAGGTGGAAATACTCCTTCCTGCCAGGGAAGTAACTCCGTTTTGGGTGGGCAATCACAGCTAACTCCTGGGACTCTGGCAAGCACTGCTCGTGGTTTGTCACAAATGGACATTTTCAATCAGTCTCTCACACATCAGAGACAGATTGGAGGCCTCAAAAGCAGCTCAGGAGGCCTCTAGTCCTGCTTCCACCTCTGCAGCAGCCTCAGCTCTTCCTAAATCTTGCTTGACAGACGCTTGTCTAACCTGTCCTTGAAAACCCGCAGTGATGGAGGTTCTGCAATGTCCCAGGCGAGGGTTGTTTCTTCCTCGTAGCTAACCCTTAACGCAGGTAAGGCCATGGCTCTATCTTACCACAGGAAAAAGGAAAAAAGTGTTCTTCTCCTCTTCCTAGTGGTGTTTTACAGATGTGAAGACCATACCACCTCAGTGCTCTCTACTTTAGGCTGTATTATACATTTCCTTCCATAATTTCACCATATTACAAGAAACGGTGTCATTCCTTCTTTGTCCATTAAAGCAGGCACACTGAGAGTGCCATCATCATCCCTACACTCTTTTTTGTGTAATGCTAGAAAAAATTCAGAGCCTAAGTGCTCTGCTGAAGTTAGGACCTATTCTCTGCTTCATGTGAGGGGATATTTAGAGGTATGTTCCCCCAAAGTTCAGCTGTGTTATTCCCTGACACACCTGCTTTCTGATTTTGCATCTGCTGCATTTTTTCCCTAGAGTTCACTGAGCTGTTACCAACCAATCTTCCTGTCAAGAACAGCATATTCTAAAATACACCAAATTCATGCCAGAAATCCATAAATTTGTCTGCTCACTGAGTATTACTCTCTCTGTTTTGAAAAACACAACACACGTTAAGTGTTTTTCTGGGCCTTTCCATATTCTTTTCCATTTCAGAATGTGGTCCAACTCAGGAAGCCAGAGTGAGACATCCCTCCATCCCAAGGACCCTGCAATCCCAGCAGAAACAGAAGATGTGAGTATGAGCAGGGTCATGCAAGCAAGGCTCTGTATGTAGAGCCAAGAAAGAAATCAGAGGCCTATTTATCTCACCCACCATTATCCTGATGCAGGATCCCATTACAGCAAAGTGCCAGAGGCTCCGACATGCCCTTTGTTTTGAAAGCAAGTAACCAACAGTTGTCCCTGTTTTGAGGCCCAGGTGTAGGTTTTCGGCTGTTGCCCTACAAATTCACATGCAAGAAAGTTTGCCATCACCAGTCAGTTTGGAACTTTTTTCCTAGGGACCACATTTTATCACCACTGTTGGAGAAGATACTCAGAGGGAGGGGAAGTGATTTATCCAAATTCAAATATACGGTCAACATCCAAATCTCCTATTGTCCAGGCTGCAAAACCACCCCTTCTCTCTTTTAGCTGGTGTCATAAATCATTATTGTTTGGCTCTCTTTTCCATTTTTCCACATCTAATTGCCTGGCAAGATTACCAGAAGAAAGGCAAGCTGGTGTTTGTTTGTTCCAGACAGATGTGCTGTGGGGAAGAACACAGGAGGAACTAGAGAACTTGCTGATCACACGACCCATCGGCGGCTGGGAAGGGATGAGCATCCAGTCTCTTGGGGAAATTATCTGGTCCTCCCTGGTTTTCCTGAGAAGTTATCACATGGAGGTAATCACCCTCTTACTATACACAAGGGATAAGGTGGGGGTAAATTTGGATTTCACACATTCTGTCCAAACTACCGTCAAGTTGACTAAAGCTACAATTTGTCCTGGTCTTTGTTTTTAAGCGTTAATTCTAATACACTCCAGTTTTTTCACGAGTGCCAGCAAAAGCTGAATGGGTTTCATAGACACTTCCTTGAGCAGCATCGATCTTTTCATTCATTCCCTGAAGAAACAAAAATGGTGTTCTGCAGACTTGTCTGTGCAACAAATAAGCCCTCTCCACAGGTGCTGGAGGTGACAACAGTAAGGAAAGGAAGGTGAAGAGCTTTGAGGAAATATAATTTCCTTAAAAAAAAAAGAACTGGAAACATTTTTCAGGAAAGATGTAATTGATCTTATTTCAGCAGGAGATGTGTGAATGCTACCTTGTGCTGTCCTCCTTCCACTTGCTGATTCTTTCAGTGGATCATAGAAAGAAGGCGTTTGTTTATGAGGTAAAGCACAAGAATCCTTTTGTGTCTCTCATATCCATATTCATATTCAAGATTTCCTAAATATCTCTCTGCTCACAGCACAGGCAGACAAAATTCCATCTAGTTCATTCAAAGTACTTTTCAGCACCAGCCTTGGTCTGTTGGTGGAGCTCACCCCTAAATCTCAGAGCACTTTATGAATGAGGACAGTCATTTTATGGACAGGAAAACATGGATAACCACCCCCCCCATTCCCTACGTCTTCAGCCACTGAGCTGAGTGTTGTCCCACACAGACTTCCTTAAAGTCTAAAGTTCCAAGGATGGGAAATTCTTCAGCCTGGCTTGCAGATAAGCATTTTGCTGTACATCAGAGAGACCACAGTGGGACACAGAGAAGTTGTTGTTACCAACCAATTTCTAACTCAATTCCGTTCCACACCAGGGTCTCCTTCCTCTCGCTGGGATGCGTCTGAGAGAGATCACGGGTGCAATCAACCACACATTTGAAATTTCTGGTAAGCACGTTCTCCAGTTCCTGAAGGGCTTGTGACAGTCACAAAGCAGTAATACCCATGCTCTAGCCCTCAAGGCCTGGCCCACATGGCTAGAAGATGAGAGGGGCTGGGTGGCCACGCAGAGAACTGCTGAGGAAGGGACATGCCTCCTAGATGGTCTTTAAGTTTCCTCCTAACCCAAACCATTCTATGATTCCATGAACAAAAATTATAGGTTCCCCTTGACGCAAAACATGTTTCATCATCAAAGCACAGGTGGAATACAGAGATCATGAATGACAGGGTGGAGGGCAGCACACAGATTAACCCACCAAAGGCAGATCCCAACTGTCCTTCCTCAGACCCAGGGCTTCTCTGTTTCTTTGCACAGGGCCCATGATAGAATCCAGGCTCGTTTGCTGCCAGAATTCAGCCAACTTTGACATGTGGGTTCAAAACCTCCAGCACCAAATCAAGATGGCAAACCTTCACTGCCCAGTCAGTCCCAACAATAACATCTCTTTTCTGGTGAGTTGGTGCAGAAGAGAGGTAAAGAGAATGGGACGGGAACAGCGGCAGCTTTGAAACCGGGCAGGGTTTTTCAGGGATTTTTAGAATGCAGGATGGAAATGATCAGTGGTGTTACTGTTTTAGGATGCTGATTTAGGCAAGTAAACTTCCTGCACACAAATTTGCAACTGCCACTCTATGCTCATGAGAGATTTTAGAAAAATTACTGATCACTTTTGTTCTACTACAAATGTAGTAGATATAGGGATGTAACTACTACACTGGTAAAAAAAAAAAATATAAAAAAATGAATTTCCTCTTAGTTACAGCTGCCAAATAAAAGACTTTTCCATGCATGCTGTCACACCGATGACACACTGCAACACCCAACAGTCTCACAAGATGGCAGGGTTACACCGCCATGGAGAACACCCACACAGCAGTGCTGTAGGGAATTCACAGACAGCAGCCCACGGAGTCCTCCACAGCCTCTGCCCTGTCATGGTATGCTCAGATCCCTAAAGGTCAAGAGCCAGCTGGAAAGCCAGCTTGTCTTTCCCCCCTCCCTTGTGTTATTTACTAGCTGTTCAGCTAAGTTTCCCTGTTTTTAAACATCCACTGACCTCGATGCCCAGAGTGGCAGAGGCTCTAGGGCAACACTTAGTTGTGTCCAAGAGTACACTTGTCTTCAGGCTCAGGGGGAGAAAGTATGACCCACACCAGCATCCTCAAGAGCTGCTGACTTCTGATGTTCCCTACGGCTCATATCATTGTTTGTAGCTTATGGATACAGGGTAATTTTACAGCAGTCAGCCCAGGTGGTCCTGCTCAAAGGATTCAATATAGATTGCAGAAATCCATCCAGGACTGAGCACAGCCCTGTGAGCCCACAGTGAACCCCCCTCCCCTCTCAGCTGGACAGAACTGCTTCAAAGGAAAAGGAAAATATCCCCAGATAAAGGGATTTGAATATCAAGGCCAAAATGCTTTGAACTAAGATGAAATTTTAGTTCAGATCAAATCAGTGTCTCTAAACAACCTCTTCTGAGGGGCAGAAGGAAAATGAGAGCTTTCTCTTTTAATAGCTAAAGCTGTTTGGTTCTCTCAGTTGCTGCTCATGAAACCACAGTACACATAATTTTGTTCAAGTAAGTAGGAAACCTACCATAAACCAGGAACCTCATCATGGGTTTCCCAGTTTCCAGGCATATATCCTAAATAACTTTCTTTTACGACCCTATAACCCTGAAAAACATCATACTTGTAGTTTCATTTTATTCTGTCTTAAAAAAAAAAAAGGTACCGTGTGATGAACCGTGGAAGAAAAGGGAGTTGGTGAGACATCTGTGGTGTAACACCATTCTGAAGTGGGAAGGAAAACCTATTCAGCATCTGGGAAGGATACAGTATTTGACCATGGTGCAAGTGGCTGGTGGCTGCGCGGGGGTAATGTACAACGTTTACTGCTCTGACGTGGGTGGCTTTAAGAAGGCTGGAAACAGTGAAAGCTTAGGCTTACTTGATACTGTCGCTTAAAGAAAAGGGATGGAAAAATAAAAAGGCTAATTATGTCAAAGGCTCACAGTATTAAAGAGACAAAAGGAAATGCAGATGTATTTCTGAAAGCTGCTGCTTCTTACAATGTGTCCAAGCAGTTGCACTCAGCTTCCCAGGGAGTGGAGCTGGGAGGAATTAACTCCCCCCTTTCCCATCACACAGCACAGCCTGCATTTTCTAAACACCTCCTTGCAGACGTGTGCCAGGCCTGTTCTAAAAAACCCTCAGCTCTTGGTGACACCCCATCAGCTTTCTAACCAATCATTAGCCAACTCGAATGAGAACTACAAAGAATATTATCTCTGGCTGGCACCAGAGCAACTGGGTGCTGCAGAGAGTTCCCAGTTTTCCTGTATTGTCATTAAACTCCTTTGACTGAGACAGACCTGCTAAGAGGACATTATTGAGTATTTTTGCTGTCTCCAAGATGCCTCTTTTCCACAGGACTCTGAGGAAAGGCTGCTGATCCTGTTTCCAGAAGATCTGCTTTTCCTCTCTGTGGATAAGGACAGAACTGCCATCACATACAAGGTAACAGAGGAAACACTGCAAATGGTCAAATAAGTGAAGAATTAAAAGGAGCTGGAGCTAGTGAGCAGCACTGGGTGATGAAAACATCTGAATGGCAAGGAGAAAAGGGAGGAGCCGAAGGAAAAGCACCTTTTTTTATTCTCTTTGAAGGGAAAACTCCCCCTAGCTGGAATCCAGGCAAAGGAGAAATCCGCTGTGCTGGGGAGGTTACAGTTTGAAATTACAGGTATGTAACTAGAAAAGAGAGATGAGAGTGATGGAACACAGGAGGTTCTGTCAGAACACTGGGAAACACTTTTTTACTGTGAGAGTGATGGAACCTTGGGACAGGTTGCTCAGAGGCTGAGGAGTCTCCAGCCTCAGAGATAGTCAGAAGCTGTCTGGAGATGGTCCTGGGCAATCAGCTCAGGGTGGCCTTGCCTGAGCAGGAGGGTTGAACCAGGTGACCTCCAGAGGTCCCCTCCAACCACAACCATCCTGTCATTCTAATGAGAAACTGAGCAATACTGGTGTCAGACATGCCTTGAGGAGTGTTATCTTGTGAAGCTGACCTCCCACAAGGGACAGTTGCTGTGACTTTCCTTGCCATAGACTAATAAACCGTGTGTCACGGCAAACGTTGCACACTCTTCCATCACCAAACTGTTCCCTGCTAATGTCTTGCAGGAAGCCTGACAGAACCAATCCTTATCACCTGTTCCACAGCAGAGGACTATGAAAAATGCCTCTTCTACTTACAGAAGGTATTTTTCAGATAATTTTACTGCAGCAATACCTCTTTTCAACCCTGGGATTTTCCCAGCCATAGATTCATCCCAACTTCCTTCTCCTTTTGCACAAAAGATTCACCAGAGTTCAAGCCTTTCTTTCTTCTGGTAAGACTCATCCATTTGGCCAGTAAAATATCAGTGGGTATTTAAAAAAAGAAAAACACTCTGTCAGCAGGGATTGAATTGGGGTCCTCTTAGGCAAAACACCCACCTACTCTAGGAGTGACAGACTGATACCTAAGCACTCAAATTGCACTGATTTCAATGTAAATTACATACTGAAATAAACAGAACTACCAACGGGAGGAGGCAGGCCATCAGACTCTATTTCATGAAGCTAGAGAGCCACATTATGTCACACCACCTCCTAAAATACACATAACTACATTACCAGCTTAGGATCTGGTTCCCTGCAAGTTATACCAATGTAAACAGGAGTTATTTCCAAGTAGGTCCTTCAAAAACTCTAGTTCTTGGAGGTAACCATATTTTGTTGGCAAGCACATAAAGCACACCCTACACAGCAGATAACCCTATATGGGCTCATAGGAGAGAAAGGTGAATCAGGAAGGGATATTTTAAAAGCAGAAGAGATGTTGGGCCCTGAGTATTTATTAATCAAAATGGTTATTTCATAGTCAAGCACGGCTAGGTTTGTCTAGTGTAAATTCTTGGCAGAGTTAGGATATTCACATGCTGAAAATATCTTCCAGCCAGAGAAAATCCTTGATCCTCAGACTCTCCAGCCACCACCAATCATCCCTAAGAAATCCCGGCAGCATCAGCAGGACATTATCCTGCAGTGACAAGAAAAGGTGTGCTGAATACGAACCCAACAGAAAGTGAAGAAGCTGCAAGAATGAGTGAGAATAGACTGGAAATGGGAAACTAAGCTGCTTTCAGACTGAGAGGTCAATAAGAGTCCTCACACGAACTGTTCCCCGCTGGCCACCATTCTGAACGCACACCACTGCACTCAATGTTGGACCTCGTGATTCTGACCTCAGTTGTACATATGCCTCAAGGAGAAATCTTTCTCCATTTTCTTCCTGTATTTATTGCCTGATTGTTATCAGAAAAAGAACCATTGTAAAATACTACAAATAAACCCCATTTACCTGAGCTTAAGCCATGCGTAGAAAGCAGCCTTGAGGTAACTGTTGGCTTGGAGAGCCACTGCCTTTCTTCGAAACGGCAGGCACAGCGCAACTCTTGATGGTGAACACTCCCTTTCCTATAGCTTTTCTTTCCTGCCCAAATCAAGAAGAAATGTTAATCCTGGAAATTTTCACAAACCAAAAATTGTTTCCCCAAATACTCATTGCTGTCTACTACCCTCCAAAAAGCACAACCCAAGAACCTCCAGGTTGAATCCAATCCTTTTGATTCTAATTCCAAATTGGAATCCAAATCCAACTGTAGATCCAGAAAAACTTTTTTTATTCAACTTTTGGAGAAAGTGCATGAAAACAAAAGTAACTCCTCTTCTAGGTGCCATTTCCCTGCCCTGAAATTTTGCCATCATACCTTTTTTCATTTTAGAAGTCAAAATTCAGGAATACAGATGCAGATTAGAAGCACGGAATGCTAAATGGTAACACTGGATCTGGCTTCAGGAAAATTCTCAATGAAAAGCTGCTAAATTTGGTTGTAACTCCAGAGCCAGGTCAGCCCCTTTCCTTGGGGCAGGCAAGAGAGTCTCAGGCACAGCTAAGTGATGGCAACTTCTAAGAAATCACAAAGCATCCTATGTTAGTTACTTCTTAAAATTTGCTACGTCCTTAATTCCTGGGTGGATTCAAGTCAGGGAGATGACGTGCCAAGTCGGGGACAGCATCAGGATCGCTGGTGAGGACAAACACGCCCCAGACTGGTATCACAAAACACATCGCCCCCCCTAAATGGCAATCAGCATTTACTCATCACTGCCAACATGAGAACTTTTTTTACAATTAGATTCCTCAGCTGATAGGGCAACTCAAAGACAAGTTTAAGATAAGTGTTGGATGACTCCTAATAAAACAAGGACTAAGTGCTCCCAGCTGTCCCATGAAAAATTGCTTTTTTTCCCATAAACACGCAATATACTTTTTAAGCTTCACATAGTTTAAGACTCATTATGTCCTCATTTAAGCCTTAATTAGGTGTCATTGTTTTGGAGCCTGCATATTGGCCTTTTTGTTAGCACTGTGGAGGAACTTTTTCTGTTTTTTGTTTAACATATGACATTTTAAGTGTTTGCTCATGACACTAACACTAATGAAATATTGTATTTCTAAATTTTCTCTATCACTTAGCCTCTAGAAACTTTGGGATATTTTTCAGGGCTATTTTGTGTTTTCTTTTGAAAAGAGATTCAAGCAAAAAAAGATACTGTTACAGACATGCCATTGGGTATAAATGATTTGAGGGAGAAGCCTCTTTTAATCCACAGTCTATATACAGAGATCAACCTGAATTTCAAATTAGAACTTGAAAAACCCATAAATTCTGGGATTTGAGCTGAAAATTCAGCCATGATCTGATTTGAATATTGCAGTAATTGCACACTGATAAAATACAGCTATTGTTCTCTTTGAATGGAAACTTAAATAAAGTATTTTCTTACAAGCTCACTGTTCTGAGCCAATAGCTTTCATTTCCTTTGATGCAAAGAACAGCTCTTCTACTGAAATTCTCCTGGGCTTAAATGATTCACACTTTGGGTTTTTCCCTCTGAATTGGAGCTTTAAGAAGTCAGGAAATTGGTTGCTTTTCCCATCAAGAAGCAGCCTTAAAGTCAGGTGGTTAGGTAAGCAGGAAGTGGAACTCTTGTTCAAGGTAGGCATATAGAAACCCAAAGGCCACCGTGCAAATTTCCAGTGAATAACAGGGCTCTGTTCATCGTGTTTCAGTATTAACTGGCAGAAGTGTTGGCTCTTCAACACCCACAGGCCCAGAAAGTCTTGTACGTCTCGCTGACATGTGCCTCTGGCAACATGCGGCAAAAGGCACTCCAACAGACATTCAAATCTTTCATTCCTCAAACAGTAAGCTCTGATGTAATTTTTTTTTTTTGGCCCAAAACGTTGCTGCTTCTCTGCCATTGTCAGGAACGGAAAAAAATTGTCAGCCACAGTTTCCTGCTATTTTGGCAGCGGGTAGCTGAAAAGCCAGGAAACGTTAAGCCACTTGCTTAAAAAGGTGAAAAAGTGCAAGTGCAGCCATCTAAAAGTCAGTGACAGAAGAATTTAGTTGGGGGTACATTGCTGAAATAACCAGGCGCTCTCTAAGAGAAGGGAAGTGAATCGGGAAAGTAAAGCTAAGAACACTGGGACAACCTATGGAATAAAACCCTTTCCAATTTGCTTAATTATATCACATAGGCACTTCAATCAATTGTCACGTTTATTTTACCTTTACAAAAGGTTATAGTCAGAAATCTTGTTGAAGATATTAAAAAACCAAGAAGGGTCAATACAGAGCTGAGACTAAACATGGCCAACAAAGCATGAACAGTAAGAAGTGTCTTTACTAGTCAGTGTTTAGACTTGCGAGTGTATTAAATGCCACAGAGAAACTGTTCCAGGACAGAGACAGTCTTTAAAAAAGTGACCCTGTTTAATCCACTCCAATGCTTCCATCTTTCCTTGGCTGAAACTCCAGTTCATCTCAATTAAGAATCTGCACATTTCCCAAAGCAATGGAGGAA
>JAOTQQ010000008.1:5927133-6015935 GCA_026546715.1 Gallinago undulata
AAGAAGGCAAAAGTACATTTAAAGTACTAATTATGTCTTGCAACATCCTTTTAGGGTTAAGAAGTACCACTGCTCCCATTCTGCATGAAGGGGAAGATAAGGTATAGGGATGTCAGTTGCAGAATACACAGTAACAGAGAAGCTTGAAGATTAAAACTAGGACTATGGAGGAATACATTATAGTGAATTAGGAATTACAGTGAATAAGGATAACCCTTTGCACTTCATTTTCCCTTACAATTACTACAGCCAGTTACAAGATTCTACAATGCACAAAAACTAAAAAAATGCAAAAAGCAAAAACGACAGGATAACACCTCTTGACATAATCACTGAAGAAATGTTCAGCAATAAAACCATGTCCACGGATCACAAAATCGATCCTTCAGCTTTAATTCAAGCTTGCCAAGACCTCTTCCAGAGAAGGCTTTGACAAAGACCAAATGGAAAAAGCTTAGGGAAACTAAGAGGTCTAGAAACCTCAGGCTGCGAAGTAGTATAGGAGCCTAAAGAAACCAAGGATAGATCCATCATAATGGATAATATAAATTTTAACTAACAATTCTCTCTCCTTCTCTGATGTGAAATCAGTCACTGGACTGGATTCCCTAGAGAGGTCATGGAGTCACCTCAATGAAGTCTAACAGGGAGATAATTTTCCAGTCTCTCCAAGGCTGCCTGAGAGCACAGAGGATTTGTGACTTGCTTACCAAGGGAATAACCTGTCCCACTTCCTCAGATTCTCTGTTCAAGTGCTTTTGCAACACACTTCTGCGGAGGTAATAACTTCTGCTCTGAAGCTTCTGTAATTTCACAGAGCCCTACTTAAAACAGCACGTCATTCAGATGGAATAATCCCCTCTGATCATTTAGTAAGGCGATTAACAGAAATTTCATTATTCTGTTAGGATTTAATTTAGAAGCCCTGTACAGTTTAGGTTACCTCTAAGAAATCATGAGGAAGCTGACGTAATGGTTGTACTGTCATATTTATAAACTTTCATGTGAAGGTTGAGTCAAACCTCATTTTTGCCCAGAGGTGATTTGGTCATCAGAGTCTACTCCAAGCAGCTTTCATTAGATGGCCAAACCAGAATTCATTCAACGATTTGAATCTGTTATTGCAGTCACATAACACAAAAATATTCATATATGAAAAAGAAAAAAAAAGCATCAAGAACAAATGTTGGTGTATTCTCTTTCTTCCACTGTCTTTTCCTTCTCTATAAACTAGATGAATGTTGTTCTCTAGACATTGTGATCCTCATTTGAGTCTTTCAGAAGTCTCCCTTTTGTAATCCAGCATCCCAGGTACCCAAGATTGCTGAGTTATGGAACAGAAGGAGGATAAATGTTACCCCCTTCTCCCTTTTAGTTTCCCTGGAGGGGATGAGGGAGTCACAGAATTTGCACAGGAAAACTTTTGCAAGCAGAAATGCTGTGGCCCTGGCAGTCTCACACTGGCACCTCTGTGCACTGAGATGGGCCTGACCACCACCTTCCGTGGGGACTGGAGAGGAGATGATTTCATGGGAACATCACAGAGACATGTGCAGAAGATGCAAAGGGGAATAATGACAAGAAGGGTCTCTGGTCCCAAAGAGAGTTGAAGAGAGCATAAATGAAAAAAACCCCACAAACAACAAACCAGGAAACTTGCAATAACACAATGCAGCTGAACAGAAAGTCAGCCTGACTTAGCAGATTGTTCTGTTTGTTGCTAGGTTTGCTGAGAAGAAACAAAGCAAAACTCCCTCCAAAGTCATTCCTTACTGCTATCTACATAACAATGCTTTATGCACCCAGCCCCTCTTTTCTTTTTTTCTCAAAGCTGAGCTCAGCTCCCAGTTCTCACAGCAGGTTGCAATTGGTCGGTTTTCATTATGGACTCTGAGGGTGGAAAAGGCAAGGCTTTTCTTCTGGTGTTTTGTCTCCATGTTCTTCTTCTGGAAGTTGACAGCTGTAAGTCTCTTCTCTCTGGTGTGACAGTTGTGGAGCCCCCAGCAGCCTAGGGAGGTTATGTTCCAGATCTGCAGTGAGAATAAGCAAAAGCACTGCACATAAAAGAGATCTTCACACATATCCGTCAGCTGCCCCTGACCTTTACCAAGACAGCCTCTCGCTGGGGAAAAAGGCAAAGATACAGGTGATGCACTGCATCTTAATGAAACTAAGACACCGCCCAAAATCACAGAGTAAATCCACATTTACTCTATTTATTCAACTTAATTTATTCCATTCTGACTCTGGATCAATGGAGACATGGGTTCCCCACTGAAAGATTCTGGAGTGAGTCCAGAGAAGGCCAATGAAGGGTCTAGAGATCGAGTCTTATGAGAAGCAGCTGAGAGAGCTGCGGCTGATCAGCCTGGAGACAAGGATGCTGAGGGGAGACCTTCTTGCTCTCCACAACTCCCTGAAAGGAGGGTGTAGTGAGGGGGAGGTTGGTCTCTTCTCCCAAGTAACAAGCAATAGAACAAGAGGAAATGGCCTCAAGTTGCGCCAGGGGAGGTTTAGGATGGATATTAGGAAAAACTTCTTCACTGAAAGGGTTATCAAGCACTGGAACAGGCTGCCCAGGGAAGTGGTGGAATCGCCATCCCTGGAGGTATTTAAAAGCCGGGCAGACGTGGTGCTGAGGGACATGGATTAGTGGTGGTTTGGGCAGCGTTAGGTTAGCAGTTGGACCCAATGATCTGAAAGGTCCCTTCCAACCTCGACAATTCCATGATTCTATAGAAATCCATAGAGGTGCACTTACTGTCAGCTATGTGGTATTTCTCCTTCTTCAGAGACCATATGCAGAAATGCAAGAAGAAGGTCAGCAAGATGAGAACAAATACAGCCACTGCGGTAAGGATGGCCAGGATGGTGGTGTATAGAGAGTCCTTTGGAATGGGAACTGCAATTAAATACATTTTTAATAAAGATTAAGAAATCATGTGTCCAGACTATTGTTAAGGTTCTCTGTACCTGCAAAGCCTGTACCCACTTATTTCTATTTCATTTGATCCATGAGAAGACATGACATTTCAATCCTGGGTGTTGTGGACGCAGCCAAAGGAACAGTATAACTAAGCAATTTTAGTATAACTAACAGTATAACTAATTAAGCAATTCTTTCTTCCTAAGAAAATGTAGCAAAACAGCTACAGCAGTTCAATGGAAGACTCCGACAATTTGTCAAATAAGTGTGCTCTATTTAAGGACAATTGTTGGGATTTTCTCTACCTTTATTACTGACAGCGCTTTAATGGTGGAATCTTTGCCCAGGACAACAATTCTACTTATATTAATATTACAAGAAACACAACAGTAATTTTCAAAGCAAATTTTCACAATAGCAAACTCTGGATGATAATTATGCAGCAAGTCATCAAATAAAGAAGCGCAGAGAAAAGTTATAGGCTTAAAGAAACAAATGATTGTGAGACAGTACCTTGCTCAAAATCTTTATAAGGGAAACCACATACTGAATTATGTGTACTGTTGCCTTGCTTGATCGTTAGAAACCCAGAACTTTCACAACTAAAAGAAGAAGAAAAAGAAGAATCACATTTAGAACATCCCTGCCTTTCCCTTCATTCCTCTCCTGCCTCTCTCCTGGCTCCCTTCCTTCATTTCTTCCTCCCTTCCCCCTACACTTTCCACAACTTGTTTCCTTTTTTTCCTTTCTCTAGCAGTGAAGGTAAGGTTATGGCTGTTCCTTCATAAGTTAACACATCGCAATTGTTTATGGGCCCATTTTTTTTTAGTCTCAGTTTCAAGTGATGTCCATGTTTGGAATAATTTTGCATCAGTTTAAGCTTGACTTTGCATCAGTTTAAGCTTGATTTGAATCCACAGGAGTTTGTATTAAGTTCTACTTTGAGACCAACTATTTATGAAGCCAAAGGAGAATGAAATATCATACTGCTGAATTTAAAAGACTCATCATTTAATCTTTTGGGTGATCTCATCTTTGATTCAATTTTATTTTCTAATTTAAGTATTAACAATTTGAGAATTTTATCATGCATTTGTCCAAAGAAGGAAAGTATCAATAAATACATACTCAGTCCAGTTATGGCACCAGCCATTCTTAACATTAGAATAGGTTCCTATCTTGCATGGTTTACATTTGAACGTGAAGTCTAAAGAGCCTACAAGAAAAGAGAAACATGAATTATTAGCGGTCAGTGATTTACTAAAAGATGGGGATATAACAGAATACAGCACAATGCATCCCCTCTATGCTCTTTCATCATTATGAATCACCCCCCTGGAGAAACACACAAGCGGTTACTGCCACGTTTGCGTTTTGGGGAGCGTATGGGTGTACCCCTTCGAGAAGAGGTAGAGAATTATCTGATCTGACAGTGGAGGGTGTAAAGTTAAGAGGCAACACAGAGTAAAACACTCTTCTACTGACACTTCTAGCAGCTTGGAAGAAAAGTAATACTGAAAGCCTGAGAATGAAAGTGAAAGTCTCAAATTTAGGAAGGGAAGACTTACAATATAGAGAATATACAAAAATATAGAGAAGCAAGGGGTTTAGTCACAAAGGCCACAGGATAAATGACATTTCTGTCTGCGTCAACAAGCCCTCCCAAAAGCAGGTTGTAATAAGTGAAGGAAACAGACTTATGGTTTGCTGCTCCACTACCCACTTGTATGGAACTCTGCCTTTTAAAGTATTTTGTTTTTCTTTATTTACCAAGCTTAACCAGCTCCTCGCCTTCTGCACACTCAGGCAGTTTTTTGCAGTAAAGACACACGCTATCGACGCAGCTGAATCCCTGCCGACATCTGCAGTCATGGTCCTTAACATTTTGACACGTGCTGTTGTCTCCTGTCAAGAAGAAAAAAAGTTAGATTTGACTTTGTTGTATAAGCCAGAAATCAACTTAAGCATTAGTCTTACTGGCTGACACAGGTGAAATAGTTCCTTGCTGTGCTGTGGTGGAAAAAATGGATATCAGAAAGATGTCATTTCCACACATACAGATAAAGTCTAGAGTACTCAAATTTAGCACCACTCAAGATTTTTCCAAGATGGTTATCAGAGCCCTGCATGACTTACCACTGTGACCCTTCTCTCTTATCTGGAAAACGAGTGTAGGTCATGGTAGACAGAAGTCAGGCAGCAGATATGCTTTACTACTTCATGCAGGTTTAGACACTGTGGGGTGAGGAGGGCACTGCCAGTGCCCCAAAGAAGCACTACACATTAATTAGCCACCCAGTCAGCTCTCTGGACACTGCCAGGACTCTTCTGAGTTTGGCGTAGCCATGTTAGAGGAGGGGTGCCCAAAAGATCCTTGGCCAGTGAAGCTAGAGCTCCTTTTCCACACCTTTCCCAACAACAGCAGCTGCTTCCTACACTCTGTTGGCAGAAGTTAATCTAAATCCAAGCCATAAAACCAGCACCCTCCCTACCTGCTGTTCTGTTTCTAGAGGAGTTCTGTTAGGAACTTTGCTTGCACTCAAAAAATGTCATCTCTAATTCAGAGAGGCTCCTGAGTTTTTGAAAGCAAAGGGCTTATCACATATATTGATCCCATCAGTAAACGGGATCAAGGAGTCCTTCCAGCAGCTGGAGACCAGCTAGAGGAAAAGTGCTGTTCAACCAGGAAGTTTAAGGGAAAAAAAATAGAGGGAAATGCTGGCTAGTTCAATAACATGCTTAAAACCCCACCGTGAGTAGCAAAGATCAAGCAAAGATTATTTCCTGAGGTTGGTGATGGAATGTACTGCCCGCGCCTTCCTCTGCCCACTGGCCTCCTCTTACTGGCCTTCAAAAGTCTGGCAGCAAAAAGGAAACAGCTCGGGGGTGCTTCTTTCTGTGTATGACTAATGGGTGATTCTGGAGGTGATCCCACTGAGCAATGACTCTCCTACCTCATACTGGATGCCTTCATCTCAGTGGGAAGGGCTATACCCTGGGGTCTCCACACTCCTGAGGACTCAATAGCTCTTCCCCTATTTATTGTTTGTTCCCATGTGTCCACGGGGAACTCACTGTCTCTGCTGTTGGTTGAGGTAGATTTATTCAAGCCACTAATAATAGGTGGAGGCTGACTCCTACCAAGCCACCAATCAAAGATGTAACTTCTCAGCTAGTCCTGTGGCTAACCAGCAGGACAACAGCACTGCTACACTGGGTAGCCAAGGCTTCCAGCAACCCTGTTTTGGGACAAACTGAAAAGGAAGGTGCATTCCTTGCTGTAGGCCATATAAACAGCTCCATGTTCCCTACTGTTCAGCTCTGCCTACTGTTATGGACAGAACTAAATTAGGAAGAATGGTATGATCATTCCTGGGACCGTGGAAGAGGCCATTAGAATCACTTGTTCTGTCCTTCAGCCTAACAGGCACAGAAACAGCACCCTGTAAGTCCTGCAGCAAATCTGTTCCACCTCCAGTGCCTTAATTTGACTTAAAGCTATAAGCAAATGAGAATCCATTATCATGTCACCAGCATCCTCAGATCAGGTAAGGATGCAGGTTACAACAGGCTGCTGAAACCAATGATCACCTGAGACCTTGTCTGTGCACTTACTCCTGGGACAAGCACAGTCAGTGGAACAAGGGATTAAAGTGGGATGTTTCCTGCTCTTTAGGACCATGAAAGGTGGCCTTACAGAGAGCATCACTCCCTGTATTCCCTTTGAAGTCTGAAAGGCACAGACAAACTTTGAAACCATGTTAGAATGGAGCAAGGGCTCAAAATCAGTGTTAAGTGAACACCTTCTTTCCTTGTGAGCAAGACCAGCCCAACAGCCCACAGAGACTCAGCTTTCCTTTTCCCAGAACAGAATATCAAGTATAAACACATAACAAATCTGAAACACGAGTCCACTCTGCAGTTTACAGCTAAGGTACATTATATATTTGGGGGGCAGGAGGGAAGCCCTTGCCATTTTGTTTTGCATATACAGTAACTCAGGATGTATTTACATACACACCCGCCTGGTTCCCCCCACTCGATTACCCTGCTTGACAGAAAACAATACTAACAAACGGAAAGGAGACACACACATCATTCCTTTACCTGCACTCGAGATGCATTTGGGGCAGCATTTCTTTACGTCTTTCATGATGGTTCTCAGTTCACCATCCGGGCACGGTGTTGCCAGCGTGTGCTGTGTCCATTGCCACAGGCAGGCCATCAGCAGCAGGCAAGCTCGAATCTTGAGGTGAGCGACTTCACTGGCCAGTTCGGTCATGTCTGGAGCTGTACAAACCCAAAAGCACAGGAGGGTGGGCTTGTATCAGGGCTTTCCTGCAAAACCACTCTTTGCCCTGCCACTGCGGGAAGGCACTGGGCTTTTTGTGGCCTCACTCTTCCTGTCTCATTAGGGGCGGGGAAAAGATTTTATTTGACATCATCAAATTCTTAAAAAAGAAGCAACCCCGCACCACTGACTCCATCAAGAGTGCAGCAGGTTAGGAGCAAGACGTAGCATCATGCAATTTGGTTTTCAAAGGATTTTGCAAGTTGATATACAATCAAAAATTAATGCATATTAAATTAGTGTGAACTGCAGCACTCTCAGACTATTTCATTCTGACTTGAGTTCCTAATGAGGTTAAATCCTTGAAGGTTTCCAAATATCAAATTGCAATGTATAATAAGTCCATCTATGCACTCAGATTTTCTGATTTTGTTAATTGTTTTCAACTTCTTTCACTCTGGATCAGGAGAACTTTTGAATTATTTTCCAGAGCTGACGTAACTCCATATGGATAACTATGAAAACAAGAGAAAGAACCAAAATCAGCCCTGGTACCAAAACTGAACAAGGCTGCAATGGGCTCTTTAGAGGCACGTACAGCTCCTCTGAGCCCCAGACCACAGGGATTTAGGTAACAAAAGACTCAGTAAAATTGTAAATAGGCACAGACATGTCGCCTATAATCATCACCTGCTGCTGGGTTTCAATTCCAGTATGTCTTGCCTTATACAAATGCATACGTAAACTTCAACCCCGGCTTTATGTGTAGACAGCTTCCTTGCTCCCCACTTCCTCCCCCCAATTCTATTTCCACTGCGCCCTGGGGTTTGCTTCTATCCCTCTCACTTGTGGTTGCTTTTATGTGCGCAGAGTGAGGGTAGTATTTAAAGTCCAACCTCATTCTCAACTGAACAGACGAATTCTGATGCAGAAGCCGTTTTTAACGGATTCTTTTCCACACTGCATGTGATGACAAATACGTCAAGGCAAGGGAGAGTCAGACCCGTGAAGGGAGATGAGCGCCTCTAGAAAATGTCATGCCTACAGCATTTGACACTTGCCCCGTTAATTCCTTAGTTTAATACACAGCCAATGAAGTCTGAATTAACATCCCACACAGACACCAACACTCTTCCTTCTTTAGTGTGTTCTACACTTTCTTCCTGAAGATTAATCTCTGGATCTCAAAGAGCAGGTTAGTCAACACTCCCTTCATTTAGTTTTTGTTCTATTCAGGGACCTATCTGTGTTCCCATCATGGGTTGGAAACAAATCAGATAGGTTTGGTATGCTACAGACCCTTCTAGTTTTAAAATGTATGCTGCAAAGCTGCTTGTACTCTTAAATGTGCTAGGTGAAACCCTTCCATCAAAAGATTACATCCAACGTAGCTGCAAGCAGGCAAGAGACACAGATCTCTGCCGTCACTTTTTCCCACATAATGCCCCTAGAAGGCCAAGTGTTATGTTTCAGAAACTAAAAGCCTCCTACTTCGTACCTCTTTCACACAGGAGATCCCCCTCCTCTTCCCACACAGCACAGCTCCTCACACTCATCACATCCCGTACCACTCACGCCATGCTGGAAAGACAGACACTGCTGCTGCCCAGCCAACCTCAGAGAGCCCTGGACACCATGGTTCTTGGGTTTGGTCCCCAACAGCAGGATTCCTTTCACCAGCTCCTCCAA
Source organism: Gallinago undulata (assembly GCA_026546715.1). NCBI lineage: Eukaryota > Metazoa > Chordata > Aves > Charadriiformes > Scolopacidae > Gallinago > Gallinago undulata. Next base: position 5,936,040 of record JAOTQQ010000008.1, read on the forward strand.
ACAGCATCACCCCATTGCTTGGGCCACACAGGGAGGGTTTACAGGTGTGGGCCCTGCATAGAAAACAGGGTGAACACAGAACTTTGTCTCCCCCTCTCCAGAACTCTGCATAGCCTTATGATGAAGACAAGTTATTAGGTAAAGCACTTGGACACTGCAGCAATACACTCTGCAGACCAATCTTTCATGACCATTTCTGAATTGCACACAAGCCCTGACCAACGTTGAGGATATTTTTATTACCCCTGGCTCTTAGAAGAATAGGCCAATGATAAGAAGAACTTGTTTCAAAATCCCTACATTAAGATCCACCCCAAGGCATGTTGGCTGCAATACCATTTGAAAATGGTATTGAAATTCCTCCTCACGTGATAGGGCAAGGAACACCCAGAGCACACTAAGTCCCTCCATTTCATCATGGCTGCAGCCAGAATTCCTGGGGCAGAGCAGCCCACATCTACCCTGGTAACACATGCTGCTCCTGCTCCTGTAAACAGCGTGCACGCCAAACCCTCCCTGCCACTTTCTACCATCCTTCACCCCCAACCCAGCACAGGCTGGTAGAGTGGGGAAATGTGGCACCAACAGTTTTTAGAAGCTCCTCAACATGCGCATAAAGTATTTGTGGACAGGACGGGATACACCTTCCCATTCATCCCACCACCTACCCAGGCTCTGCAAGTCTTTCTCAGAGCCTGTGAAGGAGGTACTGAGTCTCAACTGCATGAAGAAAGCAAGAACAAAAGACCTACAGAATCATATGGGGTTGGAGGAGACCTCTGGAGATCATTTAGTCCAACCCCCTCACCGCAGTGGGTCTACCTAGAGCACGTTGCACACGAACTTGTCCAGGTGGGTTTTGAATGTCTCCAGAGAAAGAGACTCCACCACCTCTCTAAGTATTTCCTTCCATGAAGGAAAGACTTGAAATCAAGATTTCTTCCTTTCCTGTCTTTGAGGTCAGATGCTTCCAGTTTCATTAAAAGATCGTGTGCAGGCTCCCTGCAAACATAAAAGGGCTGCAAACCCTCATACAGTAGCTGGCCACACTCACAGAAATTGTGGGATATCACAAATGGCCTCAGGAGTAACCCTGTCAAAACATTCATAGATGAGGTGTGCAGAGAAAAACTTAACTCAGGAATAGGAAGGGATGGGATCAGCTCTGTGCGTCGCTGACTGACCCAGGGGTGCACCTCAGGCTCCCCAGAAACTCCCCAAGGCTTTGCTGTGTGCACCTCTACCCTGGGTGGTGTCCCACTGTCAATGCTGATGCAGAGGAGACAAACCCTGTTGGGACCCTGACAATTGTTCTGATGCCAAAGCTGGGGTCCTGCAGAGCTGAGAGTCATTGAGCCTTACTTTCTGGAAGATACACTTCAAGGCCATGTCCCGGAACAGCAATCACACCAGCCGCTGAAAACTAATGCTGCTGAATCACCAATAGGAAGAACTTTTACTTCCAGTAATAGCTGGGATGGGTAATTTTATAACTAACAGAAAGACTTGAGTAGTAAAAGACCAGGTTTCTAGTTGGGCACCTTACTTAGCCTCCTGATGCTTTACTTTCTTCATTTTTAGAAGTATCACAGTAACAACAGACTAGACCATGTTTATCGGAAGGGACAAGCTTTCAGAGGGAGGAACTGGCCATGCCCCTGCACCTCAGAGATGGACATGAATAACTAGAACTGCTGAAATACCAAATACAAATGTTAATCAGACATTTGCTCAGTGTCGTAAACACAGCAACAGAGAAGGGACCTCCAAAGGTCCTACCAAGACAACTGGCGGTTGGTACACAAGGGACCCCCAAGGCTGGTTGCAGGCAGGCAGTCAGCAGATGTGATATCTCACACCTGGTGTTTATCAGAATGGGAACTAATAATTTATTTCATTCTATCTTTTTTCAATGTCGGTGTTTTCTGAATTGGTGTCTAAATATTTTCATTATCATTCAAGCATTACAGTTGTGCACATACTGCCAGTTGATGGAAAATTTACAGTCAGATCACACACAATAGTTGCACATGCCAAGGCTAAATCTGTAGAGTCAGCAGTGACCTTTCAGAGACAACCTGACTATCTGGCTGCAAAATCTTTAGGGGCTTTTTCTATAGCTAACCTTACCTGTCTCTGACGCAAGGTAGTGACATTTTGTCTGTCAATCCCCTTCTTGGTCAGTCCTGCATGTGATGTATGTTAATTGTGCTGCCTCACCCGTTTCCAGCTCTCTCTGCACCTATTGATAGAACAAATGCCTATTTCACTCATCGATAAGCATCAGTTCTCACCTCCTCATCACCTGTTCGGTGGTTTTACTCAGCAGCAGCTACAGGGTTAACTAGACAATAGTTGACTAAGACTTTTCAGAAATGAGGAATCCTCAGTCTTTACCTTCACGCACACGCAGGGGTTCTGTCACCTGCAGAGTTTCTTTTTATCCACATCACCTGTGTTCAAAATTATAATCCCAAGGGTTGAAAGGTGGTTAGAAGAAGTGTGGTCTTTGGGGTTGGCTGAGCATGTGTCATGCAGTGCCTTCTCCTTTGCACAAAACAGCAAGACATAGCACTGACCTGAAGAGGCAAAGAGAAAAAGCGAGGGGCCAAGATGCTCAGAAATATCTCAGGGTTCAGAGCTCCCAGTTGCCACTGAAAAGGAGCATCCAAACACTGACGCTGCTGTCCCTTTGAAGAGAGACTCTCCAAGGGCTTGCGTGCTGGAGCTTGAACCAAAGGGTCTCTTGTGTGCCAGGCTCCAGTTCCTCAGTTGTGGATGAAGAGGTCTTAATCTTTTATGATTGTCTCCAAGAAACAAACCTCAGTTCTGAGTGTGGGGCCTCACTGCATCAGGAAACGTGGGGAAGATGGGTTTCTTCTCTTTCCTTCAGCAACGGAAGGGAGATACAGAAACACATGGGGCAAAAGACCCCGAATGCAGTGGCTCAGGGCAGATTAAGGCTGAAACATAAGCACACACACTGATGGAACAGAACAAAAAACGTTACAGATTTCCTAATCTCTTCTCCCTCCTCTGTGCTACCATGACCTTCACACATCACACTAGGAGTGCTCAAGAATGAGGTCTGAAGGAAGAACCAGTGGATTCTTCCACCCACGGATGTGCACTGATGGGGCAACTTGTAGCTCTGTATTGAGGGCCCACAGTCCTATGAGTACTTACAGAACTGGCCGTGAATTCTGCTTTTGCCCATCTTAAGGATATCCAGCCATAAACAGAACATTACACCCATCTCCAGGAGCCTCATTCTACAGCTTCTTTTTTGCTTGGGGCCACTGGAGCCAGCAGTTTGCCGCACTGTCCAAATTACTAACCTTCTGGAAAGAACAAAAAAAGAAAGGAAAAATCAAAGAGCATAACCACTTCTCAAACATGTAATTAGTTCTTGCAAGTGCAGTAGCTTTACTGACACTCCTTGGACTTAATGTCATCAATGAAATAGCACTGTTACCAGAGGGAGTTATTTGGTTTTCTGACACCAAGATTTTGCTGATTACCCACAATAGGTGACCAAAGAAGCAGTTGTCCTACAAGGAAGAGGTTGTTCACATGAAATCTACGTCATTTCTGAGTAATTAATAGTATTTGTAAGAGACTGATATAAATTGCTTTGTAAGCTCCATCTGTAAGCTGTTTCATCCCCCTGTAAGAAAACTCCATTGACAGCTACAGGATTCACATTCTGTTGTCCAACTGTCAGTCTGTCTTTACTTAAAGAGCCCTTCCCTATGTCGTGACAGCTACAGGAGATGTTACTCACACCAGGGAACCAGTGGTAGAACAGCAGCTCGGATGGGCTGCAGAAAATGTGAAGGAACAACCAGTGCATGGGGTTCAGGTCAGTACTGCAGCGAGGACACAGTTAGGCCAAGGGGACACAGGGACATCAGCTGTCCAGAAGGACACCATGTATCAGTGGTGACAGCTCACATAGCACTGTCCCAAAGACTAGGGTGGAAAAAAAAGAAAAAAAAAGAAAAAAAAAGCTTAAGGACAAATAAGTTATTTGCAACCTGAAAGCAGAAGACAGTATTGTTGTGTTCCTTCCAGCTCTGCTGACCTTTAGGCCAGCCTTGATGTTTTGCAGTGACAAGGACCAGCTGCCCTGGGGGTTTCCAGATCCAGGGGTATTTGCAGCGCCCGTCTATCGCCTGCCCTCTTTTGGCACACGAGGGGAATGACCGCCCTGCAAACCTGCCCCAGGTACGTACGGCAGGGGGACAGGAGTCAGACAACATGCCAAAGACACGCGTGATTCATGTAGTGCCACACGTGGGCTCCCGAGGCAAGTTAAATTCTCACCCTGAAACGTTAGGGCTTTGGGAAGACCCCTGGGATCCTTCCCTTGAGCACCACATAAGGACCCTGCAGCACACGCTCATGGAAGCTCTGCCTTAGCCGATGGACTGAGTCTCGTGGCCACCTCTCTGGGCTGTTTGCACAGCCTGGCCACCAAGAGTGGCAACCCCATCAGACAATCCCAGTGGCGCAGAGGCAGGCTGCACCATAACTGACATTTCTTAGAGGGAAACCAAACCAGACAGAGGCAAAAACCCCAAGTCCCTGACGTTACCGAGTACTTCCTTCCCAGCTCAGGCCCTGGCACGGCCCCTGCCAACAGATGTGACCTTTCTTAAGTCTCTCATGGCAAACCTGAGTCACTTTGATGCACTTCTAAGTCACAGGAGAATGTGAAGAGAAAAGGCAGGAGATAAAGGATCTGGGGCAGCCACCATAGCAGAAACGTGTCATATATTTCAGGGGAAAACCAAAAAAGACAAAGGAGGAAGTGAACATAAAAGCAGAAACTTACGGATCTGTGGGTTGGTTTTTTGTTTTTTTGTTTTTTTTTTTTTATTGTAACATCTACTGAAACATGAAATACGTATGTTAACTGCCAAACCTGCAGTCTGAAAGGAGCGTTCAAGAACTGCAAAACCCAGCTCATTTATGTAATTTTGTTCCAATGTGGCTCTCAAATACCGTCTGTTCTTGTCCTAATCCTTCTCCAAAACTGAATGCAGCAAAGCAATTAGCAAAACCAACCTCCATTTTAAACAAATAGCCTTATTAAAACTCCAGGCAGCCACATGTGAGAGCCTCACATGTAAGAGAAGAAAAATACTGCAGATAGAAATCTCAAAGACAAGAGGGGTTGCGTTTATTGGTTTTCCTCCTATTTTTTTAGCTGTCTGACCTAACCTCTGCCTGTAGCTAATTACTAACAATATAAGGGACTGGACACATGGTCTCCAACTCCTGACTAGTACAGTTGAAAAGATGTTAAATTATTCATTTTCACCCAGAAATTAGTCAGTTTTACAGATGGTTCTTAAAACAACCAATAGTCAAATTTTAGTGACAACATCCAAGCAGTTTTGCACGTGCACAAACAACTTCCTGAACCAGGGCTCTATGGCAACCGAGATACATTTAATGTAGAAATCATACAGGTTTACCAAGTACTCTAACTGCCAGTAGAGTTCCCACTAAAACCAGAGTTCGCACTGGTTTGCACAACAGAAGTACTGAAACCTCAACTTACTGCACTACACTGGAAAAAAATTTCCAGTCCAGCCCTATCTTTATCAGCTTAGATGAAGCCGCACAACTTTGGGTCTGTCTCTCTCAAATGCCCGAAAACGGGGAAATCTGAATGGCTGAAAAACAGGAACTTACTTTGTGACACACACTCGCACCTCTGAGAAGGGAAAGTTTCTTTTCTGGCAGGTAGGAAGGCAAGCGTGGGCAGAAGGTGGAACCAATCTGTTCAAGATTTTCTGCCTATTTTTAACTACTTTCTGCCATTTTAGGCATGATTGGAAAAAAAAAAAATCCAAACAAGTTTTTCACAGAAAAGTGACAAGACTGAAGATGGCAATTAAAAAAAAAAAAAGTTATTCCTTTATTTAGAGTGAAATATCTACATTATTTCATTTAAACCAGCAGTCTACCAACATACAAATCCTCAAAAAAAAAAAAATCAAGTCAAATCATAAATGTCTCCAATCCTATCAAATGTTATTATAGTTTAACTCTTCTGGTAAGACTATACATCCCAGCACAGAGACTGGACACAGTCCTACAGCAGCGCAGCCAGCACAGACCAGCTCATAGGCAGGGGTTCTCTCACAAACCAGCATTTTCAGCCTGGAAAGGCTTGGAATTACAGACCTTCAGCCACACACCACACTGGATTGTGTGTCTTCAGTCTTCCAAAGAGCAAATACAACTTGTTCTCAGCTCCCCTGCTGGGCACTTCTAGGGCCAGTATCGGTTCCTTCTCCCAGCAGAGTGAAGCCATACCCCAGTTTGCAGGAAATCTCCTGCTGGGGAGGCTGCAGGAAGGCACGAGAACATGGTGAGTGTACTCAGGCATCATCCTGTGTTGCTGAGCCAGAGGGCAGAAAACAAGTCAGATTCGTGGAAAGAGCCGATGAGCCCACACCACAGAGGAACTCGGCTGCCACAGCGGCATTTCTGCCAAGCCAACAGCTCATCCGTGCCTGTGGGTTGTATTTTCACTGTGAAACCCCAAACCTGTGATAGCTCATTAGTTATCTGCACCATGCTCAGCTGCATGGAAACACAGTACTTGCTTTAGTGCCTCTGCAGAGCAGCCTACAACCTTGATAAGCACCGTTTCTGAGAACTTGCTGGGGGTTCCCTGGAATGCATTTCTCAGATTTTATCACTCCATCCAATTCCGCACAAGATGACAGCATTTAGGCCATAGCACACTTCCAAAGACCTTGGCATTTGAAGGGGCTGAGCCTCATCACCTTGAACATATCCCAGGAACTCTCAGGGAAATCCCAGGTGAGAGCTGCTGCCCAGCCAGATTCACAGAGATAAAACACTATCCACAGCGATCTCAAGCAGCAAGGCATAACGTGAACTCAAAGCCAGCTACGCCATAGGATTGGCCATTTGGGGATCCTGTTCTCGGTGAGAATTACATGCACTGGAATAACTTTTTGCTCATTTGTCCTCTGCAATCACACACCTCATACACACGCATCTAGCTGCTACCACCATTTATTTCAAAAAGTCACTATCGCGCTTCGTATATAATACAAATATTTATATACATTGTATATGGACTTCAAAATAGGAAATAACTGTTAAGTACAACATATGTATAACATATAGGAAAACATATGTTTAAAAACATGTTTCTAGACACCAGTTGTATTCTTGAATACATTTCCTGTTGAATACTTGGGCATATGCTTTGGTACTGTGTTTATGAAATACCTATCGCTAATGAGTTATCTACTGAGGAGTTACATTTGAAGTGAAAAACACTTCCGAATTATGTAACCCCCAAATTTTACTATTTCCTGAACTTTTACACTGAGGTATTTAAATGACATCAAAAGCTATTGACAGTAATACTTCAAGTTTCTCACAGACACTTCAGATTTGGAACTTGTCATCTAAAACTTGAACGGTTTCCAAAAACTACAGACTGATGAACTTGCCGTAAAAGGTTACAGAAGTAAAATTCATTTCACACGGTGTATGGGCAAAACCACCAGGCATTTTAACCGCACAGAAACCCAAAATCAAGAACACTTCTTGAATGCAGATTCCACTGACAGCACACATCAGGTGATCATCCAGACGAATGGTCAGAGCACATCCATCCACCGTTACATGATCTTTGGCTGCCTTTGCTAAAATGCAACCCCTGAAGGACCAGAGGGTCAGCACCATGTTCAGAGTTGCCTCTTATCAACAGAAAACATCTAAGGAGTTAAACTTTTCTAAATCATCACCAAATTGTCATTCAGCAGCAGAAAAACTCTGAATGTCCACATACATGCTCCTAAGCCTAAGATATAGATGTTCCCCAAAGCCAGAGCACTGCTTGGAACCAAACTTGCTTGTGGGTTTCTCCTTACATTCCAAGCAACCAAGTCCCACAAAAGTGGTTTAAGCTGAACAATTTGCCTGTGGAGATGTCCAAGCTTGACCAAAGCAGCCTTACTGATGATAGACACCAGGATGTCCACACAGTGTGTCAACTGCACAGGGCTTATAGATAAAACATTAGTTAGACATGACAAGTACTAAAGTTTACGTTGCAGACAAGTGGCATTTTACCCCTATTTTGAAATACAGTTTTCACTAATAATGTTCTAATCAGAAATCACTATTCCTTTTGCCTTCTGGCAATCCACATATTCTACTTTCCACACACATGTTCTCAATGGAGATTTCTAAACACTTGGAGATCTGGAGCTACCTGGTGATCATAGGTAATTCCATTTTTTAGCCTCATAATGAGTAGAATGCTCAATATGTTCACATGACAATTTCTCAATGGGTATATTTGAAGAAATGCAGAAAAGAGAGAAGTGGCATTGAACAGCCATTTCTTAACAGTCACCAGCCAGCACCAGAATTCTGGTGCTGTTCTGGTACACGGCCAGTATCAGAGTGACCAGCAGTGACCACTACTTCTGGAGGACTGGCTGACATATGCCATTCAATTTGACCAAGAAGAAATAACTTGAAAAAAACGGAAGCACAAAGGACACTGGTTCATCAGGGGAGATTCTCCACCTAAAGCGAGAAGAGTTCATTTGGGAACTAGACTGAAACACTGGGGATACCTGCACTGAGAAAAGAGAGACATGCTCTGCTTAGCAGCTCGGAATTGTAAGCCAAGACTCAGCCATAAAGCAAGTTTTTTAATTTCCCTGTTTTTCTGTCTGCTCAATGATCAACTCTTACAGCTTCAGAGACACTTTCTTCAGCCCAAAGACAGGCCCATCACTACGTGCAGAATTGGCTAGAAATGCAGAGGGGACTATTAGCAACTCAGTCCTGGCAACAGGGATGCTCCGCACAGGATTTGCCACAGAGAAAGAACCACACGATTCCAGTAAGAACATCTACTCCCACAAGCCCTAATGCCAAAGGGGCCACTCAACGAGACCCAAAGGAACCAAAGTAAAATTAAACAGTTACACACATCCACGTGCCACAGAATGCTCCATCATATTACTTGTTACAATCGATCGGCTCAGAAATGCAGGAAACAGTAACATAGCATGGAGTCAGTTTTTGATGAGACTAGAATTGGAGTCAATTTGTTCTTCCTGGACAGGAAATCGACAGCTCCCTGCTCCTGAAAGACAGAGAATAATAGTAAGAAATTTAAAAATACTGTACAGAGTAGAAAGGGCAGGAGAAGGGAAGGCAGGGACTTTTCTAGTTTCAAAGATGACCACGGACCTGAATGACATTTGAGTCGGTGCTGGCCTTTCCAGCCAGTGCTAGGAAATACTAAGGCAACAGTGAAAATACGCTTTCCTGTAGCTCTGTCAAGGGAACATGAGGCAGCTGTGACCGGATTCAAGAGCTGCCACTTAATTGTCACTATAGAGTTCAGCTCTTCTCAGTCAGACACTTCCTGTATTTGCAAGTGATACTTCAAGACAGTTCATGTCTACGTAGGCAAAAAAGTTCACCATATGCCCTTTAAAAGACTGTTGATCCTGGATCCTCTCTGTATCGAACAGAATTCCCTGCACAAAATCATTACATCATTTTTGCAGGGCATAAGGGAGGAAAAATCTAGAAGGAGTTAAAGTTAGAGAAAGAGAGAGAATCCTTCTGCATGGCAACAAGTAGGGCAATCTGTGCTAAGAATGCAAAACTTGAGACACTGTGACCTCCACTGCATCAGGACTAAATAGATGATAAATCACTGGCATTAACTGCAGATGACACTGTGCTACTTAGTCAGGTACCCCTCATAATGACTGAAACAATTATCACAGTTCAAATACAGGGCCCTGATTATTCTTTTCTGTAAATTTTTACCCATAAAAAGAAACTCACCTTGACGGGTTTTCCTCCTCTTGGTTTCTTTTTTGGCTGCTTGGATAATCAACAGGAGGATCGACATTCCACTCACCATGAGCAATATCAGACAAATAAGGATAAGTGATAAAGACCCTGGAAGGAAAAATAGAAGAATACACTAAAAATTATTCTCCAGTTTTAGCTAGAGTTCCTGCGGCTTTCCAGCTTCAAAAGAAGGAACCTACAACTCCAGAAGTACCCCTCAACCACAAAGCCTAGAAGTTCCAGCTGCCAAGCAAGAAGTCTAGAATCCTGTATGTGTCTCACTGAATGACTCTAAAATACAGATATGGCTTCTGAGAATGAGTGTGATTTCATTCCCAATGAAATCAATTTCAGGTGAAAATTACTGACCTATTTACCTCTATTTAGCTCTACTAAATAGAGACTAGATTTGGTTATTCCCTCTCCTTACCCCAGTTAGTCTCTGTGGGGCTGTTTGTATCCGTGCAAGTGGAAGGAATCACACTGGATCTGGATGGTGAGAAGGTTGCAGTCGACATATTATTCTTGTGGTCAGTGGTGGAAAGACTCAGAGCAGCCGCTGCACTCTGAGAGGTGGCTGGCTGTGTGACATGGTTGCTGCAAACAGCATCAGCTGTTTTTGTCCCTGGTCGAAGGGTATTTTTCCCAAGAACGCTGCAGCTACAGACATAAAATAAATTAGTGCAGTGTTTCAAACAGTTGTACTATGACTCTATGTAATCTCCATGGAAAAAATGAGTGAATATTCCAATACTTTTTTTCATCAGTACAAACTCAGGCTTCACCTTTCCTAGGTTCTATAGCTATGTGAGGAACAACTAAGCTAATCAAAGTTATTACTGGAAAAAAAGCTGACATTCTGTTTTCACATCTGGGTGCCTAACAGCCTTGAAGCACATCTGCATTTGGCAAGGGAACCCTTTGCTCAGAAACAAAACATCCAGACCTTTAAAAAACCAAAAGGCTGAGAATACTGTTGTTTCTTTAGGTGAAGAGAGAAAGGGTGGATGCTTCAAATCAGTACACAGACTGCTCAAGGATCCTGAGAGTCATGAGGAACATGGTTTTATCACACCTACTGCAGGTTTACTCTACACACCATGATTTGGGCAACAAATGCTATCGAGATAAACTCAAACTGTTGCTCTGAACATGGTCAGTGATACATACTTGGTCCAAGGTTGGCAGTTTTCATTCCCTCCTGTGGAATAAAACCCTTCAGGACATGGTGAGCAGGCTGGAAAAAAAAAGAAAGAGAGGGAATTTGTGTTCAGTTAGCAACATAACTGTATGACAGCTACACAGGAATTACACTAACAGCTTATACTAGTACAGCTTATAGAACAGACCCAACAGAACTCACAGAGCCTCTAAAAAACACAGTCATTGAGTCAGAATAACACAACGTGCTCAGAAGCTCATTTTAGTCTGCAACTGGCAAGGCTTGCTGTTTCCTCTACTGGCTAATTATAGATATTAACAAGGAGAGCATTAATATTTCTGACAGCTCAGGTATCACAGAAGAACAGCTTGCACAACTACCCTGCTATTAACACTTGTGTGGAGACATCAGTGAGACAAACAGTTTTTACACAAGAAATAACAACCGTCTCACCTGAAGCGGAGGCAAGATGTTGGAGAGTCTGACACATGTCTAACTTACCGCTTCGCAGCGGATGGCTGACATCTGGCATGTAGCCTGCAGCACACATGCAAATTCTGTCAGAGGTCTTCTCACACTTCTTCACTTCCTTGCTCCCCTTCGCTGGCAACAACAGAATCCAGGGCAAGCGGAAGACAAGAAAAAATATTAATTACTCAGTGCCTATCTGTTATGCATAGAAACAACCGCAGAGAGCAGAATTTATTAATAAATTCTGAAGACACCAGTTTTCAGGCTATGCAAGCCTGCTTCCCCTCTGAAGGCTCTACCATCAGTACCAACAAGGAGATATCAGCTACTGAAGTGGAAACCCAGCGTTTGGACTTGGTCGTTCAGCCTTTGAGGAACACGCAAAGGTATGAACACCGATTGCCTCCCAAATTCCTATCAAGAAATTCCCACGATAGAGCTGACTTACTAGTGTCGCAGATCGTACAACTCTTGCAGAAGCTGTGGTTGTGCTCACTATTAAAGTACTCGTCTTGGCAGGGGGCACAGACTGTGTCTGTTGTTGCTGTGCAGCGGCTTCTCATTCTTTCACCTAAAACAAAGAGCACATAGGAGGAGGAACTGATTGTTTTCAGAACAAAATCCTCTTCATTTTAATGCATTAGAATGAAAGAGGGCCCAGAAAGCAACAGTTCCACTTACAACTCTGGCTGAAAACATTCAGATTTAGACAATGGCAGAATCCGTAAAAGTTTTGACCTATAGCAAATTAAGCAGCTAAAATGGTCTAGTAGGGGCCTGATGACTTGCTGAGAGTTCAGGCAATGCCTCAAATTATTCTCCCAGTGGATTCCAAGTAATACCAAACAGGTACAAAAGACGGCAACAGACTTTTTTTTGCAGAAAATTTATTAGTGAAGCAGCCAAGAATAAATGTCCGCAGTACCTTTCTGTTGGCATTCTGAAAGCCCATTAGGTGTGAAAGACTGCGGTTGGATTTTGACGTGCATCTGTATTGGTGCCCAGCAACATCAAAGGTGCTACCAGCTCTGTTTCTCAAACAGCAAGACATGGTGCAAGATGCAAGGTGGGCATTTGTTACTTTTCCAAATGCCATGTATGCATCACACACTGCATTTGGAAATGAGCTCTGAATGCCTGCACCCACATACTGCAACCGGTACGATACACAGTGCTTCCAGAGAAGTTCAGATGAATGCACTGGGATGGCAAGGTCTCTGAGCAAAGCCACTCGCCCAAACTGAAACAGCAAGTTATCAGTGGCTTCTGGAAAAGGAGTCAGACATGTTCCTTTTATCTCCCAGCTTCCCTCCACACAGCCCAGGCTGCAGGATCTAGAGAGGCAGCTTTAACAACCAGAATTTTTACAGCTGAGCTTAAATCTCACAGACTTGTTTCTTTCGTTTTGGTTCTCCATTTTCTCATTCTGTAGGTGAACAACGAGCACCAGGTCTCTTGCTCACTCTTAATTTTCCCTGCATTTTATTAAGTGCTCTCAGTGGCAAAATACAGAAGATTTTTAGTGATCACAATATATGCTTCTCAAAATCACTTCTGCATTTTTATAATCTATACAATCAGGAAGAGACTATGAAGAAATGTTTCCCCAACAGCAGCAGATTTGCTAACAATGCAAAAAAAAATGAGAAAAGTTGTTTCAGAATAAGGAAGAACAAAAAATTTTAGAGATAAAGGATGATCTTTATCTGCATAAAAATATGCCTTTCTTTAAATTAAGTTCAGAAACACTCAGATTTAAATAGTCTTGAGAATAACGCAATAAACTGCCTCAAGTCTTAGATGAAAGGTTGAATTTATTCCAATTAGCATCTTCAAAGATAATACTACTGCCTCAATTCATTCCACATCCATTTGGTGTGGATCACTTAAGAAAAGAGAAAGTAACTATTCTCAAAGATGCGCACAAAATCATACGCAAGATTTTAAATTGCAACTGCATTTACAGGCACGATCTGCGCTCCCTCTAGGCACATATATGTACCCTTCTTTTAGTACAGACAGTATTGTATTGTACATTGTCAGTATGTACTAAAAATACTCCCTTTTGACAAGGGAACTGCCCCTTGAACAGCAATATTACCTGTTAATTGTTGTTACTCTTCATCACTAAGTCATTTCTACACAAATGAAATCCCAGCTATTAAAGTATTTGAAGTTTGATATTTTGCATTTGTGCTTCCTAATATGGCATTGCCTTCAGAGAGATTGAGATTGTGGAAAAAAAACCCACAAAGTGTGCAAAACTCAGAATTCAGACTCAATCAGTTCCTACAATAAGAAAGCAGGAAACAAATACATTTCCTGTCAAGCTACACTTTGCTGATCTTTGTCTATGAATCAAGCAGATCTTTTTTCCTTAAAAAAACCACCAAGTCTTAAGTAGTACAATCCTTGCTACAGAAGAAAACTCAACAAATCATCTTTAGAAAGAGAATTAATTACCTAAAGTTCTCCAGTATTACGTAAAATTTCTGAGCTTCTTTATGTGATAGGTGAAGGAAGTAATATATCTTTTCTCAGCTAATATTCCCACAATGAAAATATACCAGACCAACACATTAAGAAAGCTGAGCCACACAAAATAAATTAAACAACATGTAGCTCTTTCAAAGAGGATTCATAAATTTAGTATATCATAGAAATAATCTTTGTCGGTCTAGACTGATAGGAAAGTCTCCTCATCAAATGCTTTTTCTCCATTTTATTCTTCCATATGAATGATAATTCCATCGAGCTGTTTTCTACCACCTGTGGGTTATTAACTAATAGATATCACATCGAGCAAAGAGCAACATCCCATGAAAATTACTTACCAGGGGCACAGTCCTTGCAGCATTTTTCACGGAAAAGATAGTGATGTTCTTTGCATTTCAATACCAAGCCATGGATCATAGGGACTGCCAGCAGCAAGAACAAAACAGTAGAAAAATGTGAGTAAAAAGCTACAGCTACCATAATGCAGCCCTGCTGTCCCAGCAAAATCTTGACAGCTGTAAACTCTTGGAGAAGTGATTATAAACTGCTGGTAACCAGAACATAAGTCAGTTGCTGAGAAAGTCCCAGCATGTGCTCCACGCCCCCATCCTTTTTTCCACACCCCACAAACTTTTTTTTTTTTTTTTTCAGTTGGCAACTGAAATATTCATAGGCACAAAGACAGCGTGCTGAAGAGCATTACAAAGAGATTTTTATTTGTAGGCTTAAAACAGAGAGCCTCCAGCCAGGTACATACCTCTCTACGTTGTATTACAGCACAGGCCTTGACTGCCAGGAGAACTAGAAGAGATAATATCTTGTTATTGTAAAGAAAAGTACTAAAGCAATACAGAGGCAACCCCTGAAAACTTTTACAGACAAGAGCCATAGGTAAAATGAAACATAGCCCACATAAGCCTTGCTTCTTAAAAGAAGTACAGACAGATTCTCTCCCTTTGGTCCTGTGGTAACAGTAGACCCGTGACTTTTATTGCTGCACGAAAACCAACATTGTTAATAGATTTCTCTTCTCAGGGAAAGTGCGGAATCAGAAATCATCAGTCATCTTGATACTGCCCTTAGAAGGTAGCAAATGCTGCAGATGAGAAGCATCTGCAGGCTCCATTTCGACTCGTAACACCAGACTCCCTTGCATTGCCACTGAAGAAAAGTAAGATCACGACTTCAGAACAGAGACTTTGTGTTACCTCTACCATTTCACCCCCTGGAAAGAAAAGCTTTCTTTTCTCAGAAAAGGAAAGCCAAGGATGCAACATTCACGTACTAGCTGCTTTTGGTGCCTATTTTGTTGTACAGAAGCACATTAACTCCAGAACCCAAACCCTAACAAGGCTTCTCCTTCCAGCTGTCAGGAAGACAGAACAACAGG
Source organism: Gallinago undulata (assembly GCA_026546715.1). NCBI lineage: Eukaryota > Metazoa > Chordata > Aves > Charadriiformes > Scolopacidae > Gallinago > Gallinago undulata. Next base: position 5,951,447 of record JAOTQQ010000008.1, read on the forward strand.
ACAGCAAGGAGGAGGCTGAAGAGCACACTGGCATTGCAATGCTGCCCTCACCTAACACAAGCAAGTGGAGCAGAGAAAGAAGGGGGAATTAAGGGATTTAACTTTCCAGGCTCACCATTAGAATTTTACTAATTTGATCTTATTGATCTAGGATGTAAATTGTAGGTCTTCTGGTTCGAAGGGACTTGAGCACGTCCTACACAAAGGCCCAAGTAAACAAGACATCCTACAGTAATCAAAGATGGTTTATCTGCATTAATTAAAAACCATAGCCAGGCTTCCCAGACAAAGCAGATCTACAGTCAATGAACATCTAAACGGAAGTACGCTGGGAATCCCAATTAGCCTGCAATATTTGGGAGGACCGAACAGCAATATCCTGGCCTAACTTACCCAGAACTGCTGCTTCTCATTTCTTTCTGAGATTTCTGTTAAGATTGTTTTAGGAGTGAAAGGGGAGGCAAAAGTGAGGCAAAACAGTAACTATTTTTCTATTTCTCCCATTTTCCAAGCATTTTGGAAAACAACCGCTACAGAAAAGTTATACCTTAGAGCCAGTCTTTCCAAAAGGGAGCAAACCTGACAGAGCGAGTAAATCATACCAGCTGAATTTCAACCACCTTCACACTCAGTACCTGCACGCAGGAAATATCCACTTCTCTTCCCACTGCAGTATCACACTCGATGCCATTTAAGTAGCATTTCACCTCATGACTCAGTCGTTCCCTCAGCAATATTTAAGTAGATTCGCCCCCCAAATTCTCTTTCACAAACTAGTAGAAGACTTTAAAGACTTTACATATTCAGTAAGACAATTATTATTCATTAAGAAACTGAAAATGCAAGTTCCCATGGTGTTCACTAACAAAGTAAGATTAAAATTGGGATATATACATTTAAACTGAAAACTCCCAAAATATTGATAGTCTTGTTAAGGATATTTTAATACAAATTAAATGCTCTTTTAAAAAAAAGCAGTTAGCACACAAACCTCATATACCACCTTGAGAATTCAACTTTTGTGTATGGCATCCTTAAGCGTTGCCAGGTTTGATACTTCCAGATTTCTTTACGTGGCAATATTAAACAAGTAAATAAAACAGGGAGAGAACACAGTGACTATCCCACAACATTTCACATCTCGCACACTTCTTGGCTGGATTTTCACCAACGCAGATTAACCTCTCCCAAATGCTGCTTGGTTTTGCCATGGGGATCATGGGCTGTTCCCCAAAATCAGCCTGGATGAAGCTACTCTGGTTGTAGCAGGAGAGGGGAATTCCAGGGCGGTGAGTTGAGCCACACTATGGGTGAGAAATAAGACCCTGTTCTGCTTTTATGTAATATACATGTATTGTTTATGACTATAAATGCTTATCCTAGATTTTCTATGCAAGTTTTTGAATTCTAGAAAGACAAAACACGCCCATGAGATCGTAGCACTCAGATACCAAGTCCTATTAAAAGTAGGCAGATTGCTTGTGTACATTAAAACAATCCAAAAAACCAACCAAACACACACTGAACTCAAAACTAGTGCTTAATAAAAGGCTTTAAAAAAAAAGTTACTAGAATCCTTAAGGAAGGGGTTCCCTACAGGAAATGACCTACAAGAATTTAAGACAGATTGAGTGCATATAAAGTTCTTCAAGAATTTTTAAAAATAAATAAGTCTATGAACAAACTAGAACAGTTTGAAGTTCTAAAATTCCAAGACAGGAATAATCTTGTGTACCTTCAAATCTCACCACGCAGTCCACTTTATCCTTACAGCTGTTAGTTTACACACAATCCTGATTTCTGGCAGAGAAAAACAAAACACATTAAGGTGCAGAACTCCATGCATAAATTAAAAATGAATTTTTCGTAATTGTTCAAGTTTCACATTTCTCAGTTTTGAGGCAAATACCGCAACAAGAGTACATACTTCAACATTTTTGCAGTTGGTAGCTAAATACTGTGTTACCTTTTATTTTTCAAGGGGTTCCACACTTGCATTACCAGAAGATTAAACTAAAAGTGTGTATGCAAATCTTTGCCTCTGCTGCTGATAACATCCCAGATTTCATCTTCATATTTCAGCTGCTCAGGCATCCCGCTGCAAACTAGCACTTGTTCTCTGAGCATCAGGTGTGACAAGACAGAACTTGCACCTAAACCACGCAAACAACTAGAGTATAACACAAGAATGCAGTCAGGACATTTATACAATTATCAATTATTATTGCTAAAACTTTTGTCTTGATTAAATTGCCAACAACCACATTGCAAACCTGCATGTTTACAAGTATAGTTGTGTGTAAAACTGCAGTTTGTTGCACATTTAGGAAGCCTTAGTTAAAACAACAGCAGAGCAAAACCTAGACCTTTTGCCAGTCAATCTAAACCAGCCATACCCAGGGCTTCCCACCAAGCATCACGTTTTTAGACATGGGAGTTTGTTTTGAACATCTCCAGATTCCAGCCGTATTAAAATCTCCCCATGCTGCAATAAAGTAAATGTGGGGCGTCGGTAGTGGGTGGGAGCGGGGTCTGACTAATGTGGCAGACGTTCCAAACTAATTTTAATACAAGATTATCAACTGAATTTATGCCTTACAGTTCTTTCAAAAATGTATTTTAATTTGTCTGTCCTCCAAAGAGTTTCAGTTTTTCCCCACTCACTGACAAACCTAAAAAGAGCAACATTTCCAAAGCATGGAGAAAAATATTTAATGAAAAAAAAAAAGATATGTATATAAAAAGACTCTGATACAAGCCATTTAACAAAAATAAAAAAAAAAATAAAAAGGAGAGAGGGAATACTGGAACAGAACCAGACAGCAATACTTATATTTACATTATATTAAGAGAATAAATTTAATCAAATATAACATCTCACTTGGATTTTCAGGCAACCCTTCAGAAAGAGGGGTTTTTACAGTAAAGATGGAACCAGAGTAAAAATAAATTTTCTATTTTAGACAGTAGTGGAAATGACCCTTCTGTTGCAAGATGTTTTCAGAGATTACCCAAAACCAGACTGATTAAAAAGCTTTCCAAGTGCTGACTGTACATTGCTCCAGCAAAAGCAGTACAAAAGCAAAGCCTGTATTTCCCCCAGCTTCATCACTCATGAATTTATGGGCATCATTAATTTGCCACTAGTAATTAAACTAGTTTTAACAATGAATTTTAGTTAAGTAGTAATCACACCTCTAGGTAATCACATTGCTGTTTCCAACGTCTTGAAGTCCACAAAGAAACCTTCCCCATCGTTTCATTTTAGGATGAAATTTGATTTTTTTAAGACATAAGCAATCTCAAGTTGCTCACATTCCCAGTGCAAACATAAAACCTGTCACACTAAAACTAGTTTTCCTCTTAAAGGATGCAGCAGTTCTTCCCCATGGCTCCTAGATAGTTCAGCGATGGAGGAAGAACTTGTATTTAATTCTCAACAATATATAAGTAGGTTGAGACCACTGAGAGAAACACTGGAAGATTTAGCCAATCAGTCTATGCAGGGATATTCTCCTGAGGTCAGAACACACGTATTTGAACCACAATCCCCTTTACAAAAGCAAACATCTTTCAGTGTTATTTGTGATTTCCCTGGATCAGCAGCTATGAGGGCAACAAGAACAGTTAAATAATTAAGAAGCCTCCACCAAATATAATTGGCCAAAAGCAGCTGAAATTTCAGCTGGATTAACTGTACAAACCAGGGCAAACCAACGTAATCCAGTACATGCCCCCTTTTTTCCCCCCTTATACCCAAGGCAACAGAGCTGTAGATCTTATGTGTGGACGGAAGTTGTTTTTAATCTAGGACAACACACTGTAGGCATTTAACAGATAGCAGCAAAGTAACTGTCTGTTTAGGGGATGGGCTTTTTTCCTTTTTTTTTTTCTTTTTTTTTTCTTTTTTTTTTTTTTTTAAAGCAAGAAAGTGCTTCAGAGCTCTGGAAAAGCGAGCAGGATCAGAACTCCTCATGGACATTCCGTGCGTAGTCCATAAGCTTGCTGCCCGTGAAGTATTCACTGTATTTCAGGATCTCCTCCAGCTCCAAGTGATGGTTTTGATTTTCATCTGCTACTGCTATCATTTGCTTCGCTTCATTTAGGGCATTGTATTCATTCATAGGATCCATATACTCCTAAACCAGGAAAATAATTTTCAATCACTAAGCACATATTTCCACACATCGGAATTATGAACCTTAACTCTGTGTAAGCTTCAGCAATTATAAGACCAACATAAGCCATCCCAAAGTGAAAATAAGTAATGGAAAAACCAGTTAGCACATCTTTTTAACAGGCTTACACGTATCTCTCCTAGCTATTTTTCTATTCACTGCTCCATTGGCTGTTCCAACATAAATCCAGATTTTCTCAGCTTATGGCAGTGTCTATAATAGAAATATTTTTGACATTTTGATTAAAAACTAAACTGACTATCAAATCTGGTAAGTTTCATGAAGAAATATCAATTCAAAATTAAGAAGTGGCACACTAGCAGTCTGTATGGCCTATTTTTATCTTGTTTCTGGAGATAATCTTTTTATAACGTGTTCAATCTAGAACTTTCTTGTTCCCTTTTAAACCACCAGACAGACATTAGAGAGGTCAGAAGTCTCAGAAACAAAGCCTTTTGCTCCTTCACCTAACTTGAAATAGATTAAAAGATTTCAAGCAGTGCACTTTATCTCATGATGTAGAAGACTCAAGATTACCTTCAATTTCTTCCCAGAAGACATACATGTGCATGCATCTACATGTGTGTATGTATACAAAGCCTTCACAAAGAAAATGGCCATTTTTAAAAGAAAATTCTCAATAAAAAAAGCTATTAACATTGTTTATGTCACAACAGAACTGTTTATCTATACTATTGCTACTGTTCATGCCCATATATTTGCATACTGAGAAGGGAACTTGTAACATTCGTCCTGACTCAGGGAAAAGGCCAACATTTTAGAGGCTTTCCTTTCGCACTGCCTATGCTGCAGTTTGAATTTTGCTTGACAAAGTATATTCTTCTACCCAGAAATGAAAGAAAGCAAAAATATGAGCTACAAGCCTCTTCCATGGTCCACAAAACAGCCACAACTGTAGAGTGCAAAATATTCTACGTTTGGTACTCTTCTGCAGACAGAATTATTAGAAGAAAGCCTTACTTCTGCAAACCAAAGGCCAAAAAAGGCCACAAACTAGAATACACAATTGAAAAGAAGTATTTGGGTTTTTTTAAAAAGAAAAACACCCCAAAAGACAAGAGATCTCTGCTATTTTCTAGACTACTGGGGCCCTAGGGTTTGTTGGTCGTTGGGGTTTTTTGGTTTGTTTTATTTTAAATGAATATATAGGTTGCCAGTTACTCTTTTTGCAACTGAAAGTATGACTCATTGTCCCATTAACAAATGCAGCTAATGCAGTCTGTAACTTGCTTTCATGCACTCCATATCCATACAAGTGTCTATGTGACAAAAAAAAACCCAAAAACTTACCTATGAATAAGAGTTATGCAAGGAAAACTCCCCCTCCTCTTTAACAACATGCATAACAACACTGTCTCCAAGCACTACAGAACAAATACTACTTTCCAAGGTTTTGTAAAATAGACACATGGTACCATTAATTCAAATAATTCTGGACTTAATATTCTCTAAAGTAGTTTCAATCCTGTATTTAAAAACCAACTCTTGGTTTTAAAAATGTTGGAACTATCTATCTGAAGAAGACTTACCTCCAACTCTTCCATTGTGACGATGCCATCATGGTTAGCATCAATGACCTCCTCAAATTCCTTCCTTCTGTCTTTTACCCAGTCATCATCGATATCTTGAGCTTGCTGGTTCTCTACAGTACCAACAGGTAATGAAATGAACTCTGACAGGGTAAGCTTCTTATCTCCGTCTTGATCTACAACAGAAGGACACAGTAACTGAGAAGCATTTGCTTACTGCCCATTAAAAATGAGAAATTCCTTCGTGTCAGAGATGTCATTGGTACAGTCTGCCTGGTTTCAGCAGTCCACAATCCTGACTAGCAGAGAAGAACAGTAACCATTTATATCTTTGGTTAGCCAAAAACTCTTGGTATTAGGGTACACACACAATGTTTTAGAAGGCTAAAAAACATACATTCATCAATACAAAAAAAATATTACTGGACCTAAAGGACACATCAACTGTCAAGCTGAGTTTTTTTTTTTATTATTTTTTTTCAACAATCTACTGCAACAGAAATTTTCTTACAGCTGTATCCAGTCTCCCTTGTATTAGCATGCAGTAAATTAACCCTCATAAAAGACTATGTGCTGGAGTTGTTCTGTCTGTGCATTTCACATTCAAGTATCACTGGAAACTCTTCATATTTAATAAGCTTACAACTAGCAAAGTCATAGTTGATTTTTTTTTTAATCCAGGTGTTGTAGCAGTTTTAAATATGCACCCCTGTTGACTCAATAGAAAAAAAAAAAAACAAACCATATGGTGCCAATACTTATGAATTTAAAAAAAAAAAAATTATTATTTTCTTAGAAACCTCAACCATTTATTTCCACTTTCACAACTGTACGTCACAATCCTTACATGGTTGCTGTACTGGGGAAGTACAAGACAATTAATGCCCTTCTCACAGAACATTCACATCAATATACTTTATAATATCCATCAAACCTTTTCTATTATTTCTCCAATGACCCTACAACGCAGCAGCATTTCAGTGTGAAGTAGCATCAGCTGATCTTCTTTGTATGAAGTACTCAGAGTATCTTTCTAATATATAATATTGTGCTGTTCCTTAACAACCAGAGACTAAATTTAGTCTTAAGAGATGCACAGACAACTCCAGAGATGCCAGCATTTTTCCTAGCAGTTTGTTTTCCTTACTCATCACGTAGAAAATGTGTAGAACAAAGCAAACAAGATGTGCCAAAATTTCATACTGATCCATGCCAGTGCGGTGACCTAACAACGTCTACCAAATTAAATGGTTTGCAAGTAAACAGCTCCCAAGAAACACGTTTTAAAATGGCATACCCAAATCTCGGATGATTTCTTTCACCATGAACTTCAGCATTCCCCTACTATGCTCTGGATGAAGAAAGGACAAGAATTCTTCTTCATTCAACAACAGATCAGGAGGTGGGTTGTCAGCTTGATACCATCGATCCTTCAGGTTATCTAAAACTTCCTGGGCTAGAAATTTAAGAAAAAAGGTTTAAGCTATCATGTTATTCTATTTAAAGTTCATAAAATATACCTTCCTATGTTACTCAATTGTTTAAACAAGGATGAATCACTTATTTTACTGTTTAACTCCCAGGGAAAGCAGGTGCCAAGGGAAAACAAAGTGCAATTAGTGTCATCTAGTTTGTGCTGAAACACCAATCCTTTAACCAAACAACTGAACTGAAATTAAGAGATGAAAATAAAGATTTAGCTAAGCTTGTATCAAAACTTCAACTTACCAAGTGAAAAGTATTGTCGCACGAGTATTGTTAGCTGGTTCTGGTTGGAGGTATGAATAATCTAACTTTGTTCACTGCTTGTTTTTCTCCTGTCTTATTTTCAGATTTTGAAGCCCACTACCTACAGAAACCTTTCATTTTCGTGAATACCAGTAGCATCTTTCTTCTGAATTAATCATTTCTGTTTCCTACTGCAAACCAGTCCTGCACATTGAAACAGCCAAAACATTCTTCAAATTAAAAATATCCTTCAGATTCACTACCTCCATTATTGCAATTGTGACATCACACACCTGGTTAATAGATTCAAGAAAGGAAGATGTCAACCAATTCTTTTCCTATCAAAATAATAACCAAAGAACAACAAACCCTTTAACGTTGAGCGTGTTTTCTTCTAAGACCAAATAACAAGACTGTAATTGTGAAGAAAGGTGCTTCTGATCTGTGAAGCACTGTTGTATGAGTGCTTTAAGTACCAGCACCATGTAGGTTTATTGTACTCTACAGCACTGAAGTTTACCACAGGCAAGAAAATATTCTTTGCCAAGCATCAAAGGGACACTCTTTATTACTCCAATGATACAACACAACTTTCCTTATTTCAACTTGGTATTTCTTAACACAACATTATTTAAACCAAAACTAGTTGTATTATTGGTTTAAACTCTTTTTAGGCATGTTCAAGCTCACAGGATTTGAGTTAAGAACATGGTACAGCAACCTACCCCAAAGTAATGATTGCATTATGCATCTGCACACAATTTTAAACGCAGAGGTTTTTCTCCAGCCACACCACAATTCCAGAGAGCACCCTCACTCTCCACAAAACTACACCTATGAATTAAGCTTAAGAATTGCATTAAACAAATTCTAAAAAAGAAAAATCAAAGCCTAGTTTTTACAGCAATCAACAACATATTTCAACAAACAGCTGCTCTTAACAAAGCATCTGACTGAAAAGGCAGTGTAAGCCAAGCCATAAAGCAATGGAGTAGGAAAACTATGAAGGGACTTCTGCTCTGCTTCTGCTCCTCCCTTCTTCTTTACCCCATCAAAGGCTCAACATTGATGGGATTCTTTTAGAATCACCCATCCTGAAAGATCGTCTATCCTTAGATTCTGATACATCAGCCTAAAAATGTGATTTGTTGGCACTACAAGAAATTGAAGAGGGTAGCTCTGCAAAAGAGAGTCTGGAAACATCAAGGACAGCTGCTAAGTTAAGCACCAAGAAATGCACTTAGTTTTCAGTTACTTAAGGATGCAGGTACTTATTACTCCTTTTCGCTCCCGTGTCTATTCTGCATCAGAAAACATTCTGATTTCAAACCCAAGCTCTGCATATGCTTTAGCTATCACTTTAATAATAAAAGGAAATATTTTTGCTACAAGCAGCAAATGCAAGCTGAAGTACACGCATACGAGTAGATACATCAGCACCAAAACCACTTTACATTTCTACTTCTTTCATTTCATCTTCTTTCATTTAATCTTACATCATGCAGACAAGCACTTTTAAAGTGAGTTTCTCCTAAACTCAACTGAGAATCATAATTTGTATATGAGTTTCCACTAAAACCATGCATCTGGTTTGAAGAAAAACCACCCTGCAACACACAATGTGAATATAATATGCACCTAGTGGTGCTGAAGATAACCAAACAGGAAAAAAACACCTGTGTAGAGCAATCATTTTCTGGTGTAGGCATTTTCTAAATGACACACTGGAAAAAATACTGACTGTAGCACACGCTGCTATCTGCCAAACATACTAACAAACACAAATCTGAAGCATTTGCTTTTCACAAGCTTTCAAAACACTCTGAAGGACTATAGTCTTCAGATAAACTCTTTTTTTTTAAAAAAAATGTAGTAAACTGTCTTAAATAGCTCCTGCATGCTTTTGGTTGTTGAGTTACAAGGGAAAAAGACCAAACCCAACAGTCACATCTACATTGTTGGAACTGCTAATTGCAATTAAAAGTTAAGTAATGTGGTTTTTTTGTGAAGAGCAAAGAAATCCTTCAGTGTTAATATGAATCTTAGGGCAACTTTGCAAATGGCAAATTCTAGTTTTATCAAGGACACACGTAAATACAGAATAATCAAATCCCTGGCTTATGGTTTTTCACTACAGCCAACCCCACATGTTGGACGTCACAAGTCAATCCCTTTTCCCACCTTTCTTACTCAGAAACTCAACTGTCATTATCTGCATAAGTTACATAAAGCCGCATCCCTAGTTTTGGCCTGGCACCCAAACTGTAGTGTGCTTCTGCGCAAGACTCAAAACATGCCTTAAGATCCACACATTCAGTTATTTTTTATTATAAAGACCGAAAAAGAGTACTTTTACACTGCTCTAGAGTATGAAATTGGTTTTGCCTCTCATCTTCAGGAAACAGTAGATAACTAATTTGATTTTCCCAAACAAGGCTTGTTACCTAGGCAGAAAAATGATTATGTACACACTTCCCTTATTCAGCAAATCTTATCTGATGAGCATTCCTGTAAACTGTAGTTAACCACACTGCCATAGAACTTGCTGCACAGGTGTTTTCCCTGCCATAAAATTCAAAGGCCTATTTGCATTTTAGTTGCTTTTTGATAAGTGGAAAATATAACATAACCCACTTTAAAATGACTAATTCCTGCAAGGAAAGGCTAAGGCTTCATGTTTTACTTAACAGTAAATTTAAACACTTTTAGACGGGGGAGAGTGGGGAGATTACTCTGTTCAGAGTTGCCATGTCTCTACCGAGCTAGATTTAAATGAAAGTTTCAAAAGTAACAAGGAAGAAATGATTAGTCTCACTAACCTAAAGAATCAATCCGTCTCCATAGAGAGCTCAGATGAAAACTGTTTGGCAACCTTCTGCTATTAACTTCCCGTACGCTCTGCAGTGCCTGAGCACACACCTATTTAAACACAGCACTGTTTGGTACCACATGCAGCCCTCCCTAATTTTAGAACAGAAATCGTGTAAAGCAGCTCCCTTTCTTTTGGGGCAACATGGGACCCAGTTCCCACATTAACAATACAATGGTCCACAGACAACACAGGTCTGACAAATTTCAGCAGACTGTTAAACATGAATTAATGAAAACTACTCAAATAGGCAGTAACAAATAAGGAACTGAGATTTTTCACTGTTTAATATCCACATCAAGAGTGCTGGGAAGGCAGATCTGCATTGGAAAGAAATCCAGTATTTCTGTCTTATGACTTACATATTATACATTTGTGTAGAAGCAGAAGAACAAGTACAACATTTATCTCATATTAAGAACAGCTTTGACATTCAGGCTTCAGGAAAGGAAAAGAAAAACTGACGCGCACCAACCGTCTGCACTTACTTTCTTCATCTATTTTCAGTTCTTCATTGTTTTTTATCTTCTCTGCAATCTCCTTTTCATTAAAGCCCTTACTTGCCAAAAATTTAATTTTATATTCATCCCAGGACACATGGCCTGTAAGAAAGAGCTGTATCTCAGACATGACATAGTATGCTTAAATGACAAACTTTTGGTCTCATTACTTAGAACAGTAAGTTTTTGGTTCAGCACTACAACCATCACTCTGAGCTTTATGAGTGGCAATATAAAAACTATCACTCGATTCACTTTTATGTCTTAAAATAACCTCTTTATGTCACCATCCTCATCCCATCCCTGTCAGAGCCACTTGTTACAATTTCCTATGACCACAAGTGAAATAACATAGTAGTCAACACAGAACTACAATGCTGACTAGAGCACATCAGTTATTTGCTCTATTGTCTTCTGTATGAATCAAAATTGTGATTACATTGTAATTACATAGAGTTCAAAGGGACTTGGATTTTATCACAGCGGATCTGAAGAGCAGCCCGTAGGTTTGGCTACTACCAACTGCCATAAGATGTCATCAGGAGATGAAGGAATCATTCATCTTACCATCACCATCAGGGTCCACAGCTCGGAAGTGCATTTTATTCTCTTCCACAGCTTCCTGAAAATGTTCATCTGTCTTTTCCATGATCCAGCGCTGCATCTCTTTCGCGCTTATCTTCTTATCATTATTTATATCCACTCTATGGATGAATAGCAAACAAGATTTAGATTTGGTGACTGGGGGAAGTTTGATACCTTATCAAAGGTATCAAGGATATCAAAAGCAGTTTGATACCTTAACCTCTGAACCTGGGATACCTTGATCTCTGTTAACACATTATAGCTGATGGGTTTTAATTCTGAACACATTCAGAAGTTCTGCACATACATTCATTTCCCATTAGGTCTCTGAGTTATCAGGCTCACCTTGCTTTGTCAAAGGATATGCTTGTCCTCAGTGCTACTGAACTACTGAGCTACAGAACCAAGCTTTTTCCACTTGCCTAAAATTATCATTAAAAGTCCAATCTGACAATCCACTGTTCTCCTTAACGCACTGCCAATACTGCTTTATTGTATTAAGATACACTGCCACACCACCAATTCCATTAATGCTTATCTCATTAAAAATAAGTTAATATAAAAATTACAGTTGAAGAAAAAATACAAAACCCAATAATATGCAACTTTAAGGGTTTTTTTGAGCATACTATTAAGTATTTATTCAAAACAGATATAGCAATGTTTCAAACTGAAAAGGCATCACTAACATTTAGAAGGCAAGCTTCTATTTAAAGCATACCAAAACCGCTCTGACTGAATTAAAGAAAAAAGCAACAACAACAACAAAAAAAACCCCAAAACATAAAAAACCCGCTTGACTTTGGCTTTTTTTAATCTGTTCGTATCAGGACTGAAGTGTTATTGAAACTCAAGTTATTAAATACGTGATTTGCCTTTAAATGTCAACTATATGTTAAAAGTTTAAGCCAAATAACAAGCCTAGCATCTAATCTTCTACAACACTTAGCTGTATTAATAAATGCAGTATTAGTGGTTTTAAATATTGTATCACATTTTTCCAGACAGATACGCACAGGCTCAGCATTCGCAATTTTTCAGTGTCAACAGCAACACGTGTAAAATGGTCTTGTTCCCTTCATGCCACCTTGCACTTACCAGGTGAACAAATGTGGGTTTTGAGAAGGAAAAGGCACTACCAAAAACGAGAGGGGAAAACAAAGCATTTTCCCCTCAACATTTAACATTGTAGTTTTCTTAGATCAAAGCTATCAAACTTACTACATCCAAGCCCTACTTTTCACCTAAATCACATTGTAACTAAGGAGAAAGGTAACAAATATCACATTTATTGCTTTTTTAGCTCAGGAAAAGTACACCTTTGTGTTGCTACCACAGTTCACGAGAAGTCTCCAATGGCTCAGATTTTCAAGAACCAGCAGGCACCCACCATACAAGGTAAGCTGAAATCCTTTCAGGGTCCATAAACAGCACTTCTGCTTTTCACAGGAATATTTGTAACTGTATGAAATATACAATACAGTTCTGCCATGAGGTTACTATCTAAGGCAATAAACACCATAAAGACACTTGATTGCTTTCAATATCCTTCCTTCTTCCCTCCCATCAACATCCACCTACACAAGCTAAACTATACCATACAGCAAAAGAATTTTTTATAGATTCCAGACTAAATTTAACTATATAAATGGAGACTACAGTAAGTGTTTTTTGGCAATCAGGAGAAGTACAAGAAGAAAGGATGTCAACTAAGTTCACACGAGATTTCCAGCCCCAATTTCACAGGGAAAAGTAGAAGTACCAGTTAACTTGCAAAAACCTGTTCTTTCGGTCACATATCTCCTAGAAAAAAACATGGTTTGGGGAACTTTACTTCCATGTCTCAGCTTTATTTTCAGTAGACAATAACGCATGCTTTGAACTGACTATTTTATATCATACTGACACACCACAGAATCTCATCTGTCATTACTTGAAAACACATTGTGTGTTTTCTTTGTGTCTTCAAAGAAAATATTTCCAAAGCAGCTGGAAGCCTGTGATTTACAAGCTTCTCATAGAAGTTCATAGTATTTCTCTTTTCATCAACCTTTAAGAGTATCTCTAGAAAGCAACCACATTCCTCAGAATGCTTTTCTACATTTCTAATCCGATCATCTGACAGGACGCAATTCTAAGTATCTGAGTGAAGCTGATCTTGAATCCCATTGCTTTAAGCTTCCTAAAACAACCTCTTTCATAACAAGTAGGCAGAAATGAATGGAGTTTGCAATTTGTGAATGACAAGTTACTAACCACCTGCTGAATCTTTTCAATGAACACACAGCAATAAAGAAAATGAAACCTTCTAAGCACCATGTTAATATTTGTATATAACCTACCAATGAAGTGAGTGGTCTGAAGAGTAGACATAATAATTAGATCTTGCTCTAAATGAAACAGGCACCCTGGTTTGCCTAATTGCTTTAGCTGCCTTTTACTCAAGAGAATACCAGAAGAAAAATCCAATGCTATCAACTGATTTTTTTTTCCCTGTTAATGAAAAGTTTGCAGAAAAATTATTTTATCTCAAGAATATGTGCATCCTCACGCCACCGTCAGCATTAATAGCACCAATGTAATTTAAGCTGTCCTAATAAAATTCTTCACCACAAAAACGGAACTAAAATCAATTCTGCCATCTAGTGTCTAAAAGCATGCACTGATTTTGATACGTTTCCCTTTTGTTTACTGACATCTTGACTATTTATTAGCTGACACAAACCTTATTTAGCACAAGAAGTACTTTATAAAGGGAAAAACACTCCTGAGAATGGTTTATATGGGTATATTAGTACCTTAGTAATATGAACACAGTGCTTATAGTATGATGCTTTCCCCCTCGTCATTACAATTTTTAATTATTACAGAAAAAATTGCTAATTTTACTCAGAAGAGCAGAGAAAGAGGCTGCACTGTTCTTGGCAATAACTTACTTTGAGAAGATGACCATAAGCTTCTTCCTATTTTTTCTGGGTTCTGAATCTTCCTCAAACTCTTCCATCTCTTTTCCTAGAAAAACTTCTTGATGAAATTCTTTGTTCAGATGTCCATCCATCTCCATTTTGACCCCATTCAAGTGATCTGGGGGCAAGATCTCATTCTCGTCTTTACTGTCAGCTGCCTTTTCTTTGAGGGCTGAATTATTTGCAGGCCTTGCATAAACATCCATCAGAAGAAACACAAACAGAAGGGACAAATACAGAGATCCCAAACTGCAGAGAAAGGCCTGCCTTGACATCATTTTTTCCTTTTTATTCAAAGTATCAGCTGTTTATATTACTGTGAAGGGATTAAATGATCTAAAAACAAAAAAGAAAAAACACATGCAAATTAAACTCTAGAATATTATGTCACTAATAAAACATCTCCTAAAATTCAGAAGAACCTACACACAGAAGTATTTCTAGGAAAGAATAAAAAGCCTGTTAAATACAAGACATGAAATTAAACTGTATCAGTTTTCAGTCTGCACAACTGTAACCTCTGTCAGAGGACTCTGGAAGAGAAAATCCTTCTAACGGCCTGAGTTCTGTTCTGAAAACCTTCAGATGTTATACCATGAGCTGACCTCACAACTGAAACCCAAACATTCACTGAGAAGCCAGCCCAGTGCACAGAGCACTTACTGTCCCCTCATGCAGCCCAAGCTCAGCGGTGGCAATGCCCCTCACATAGCACTCCAATGCCCAGCAAGCTGCAGAAACAGCTATGACAACACAACAGATCACAGAATGGTTTTGGTTGGAAGGGACCTTAAAGACCATCCAGTCCCACCCCCTGCCATGGGGGTCCTTCCACCAGACCAGGTTGCTCAAAGCCATGTCCAACCTGGCCTCAAACCCCTCCAGGGATGGGGCAGCCACAGCTTCTCGGGGCAACCTGAGCCAGGTTCTCACCACCCTCACAACAAAGAATTTCTTCCACTTTACCACAGAACTCATCAGATCCCC
This sequence comes from Gallinago undulata, assembly GCA_026546715.1. NCBI lineage: Eukaryota > Metazoa > Chordata > Aves > Charadriiformes > Scolopacidae > Gallinago > Gallinago undulata. The sequence continues at coordinate 5,966,810 of JAOTQQ010000008.1, forward strand.
TCTTTAGAAAGGCTGAAAGACATAAAAGTCTTTGGGGGAAAAGATAACTGAGGGAAATACAATTACAAATGCCACCACGTAAAGTGGAGCTGGCAACATACAGGAAACAGCTGGCAGGAAAAGCAACCCGGGGGCAGACCTGTCATGAACCTGCTTGAAAATAGCTGCCACAAACAAGCTTCCGGGGACAGGAGAAAGGAACACAGCCCAAAAGGCACAGCAACGAGGAGCACAAAGTCTACAGTTCTGTGAGGCACAGCAGAGCCTTGGGAAGGGAATACCCGTGGCAGGTCTAATATAGAAACAACCACCGACAAAGAGGGGCGCCCAGCCCGACTCGAATCATAGAATGGTTTAGATTGGTAAGCAACTTAAAGACCATCTAGTTTCAACCCCCTGCCCTGGGCAGGGACGCCTCCCACCAGACCAGGTTGCTCAAAGCCCCGTCCAGCCTAGTCCTGAACCCTTCTAGGGATGGGGCAGCCACAGCTTCTCTGGGCAACCTGGGCCAGGGTCTCACCACCCTCACGGGAAAGAATTTCTTCGTAACATCTAATGTAAATCTCTCCTCTTTCAGTTTGAAGCCATTAACCCTCGTCCTATCACTACACGCCATTGTAAAAAGACCCTTCTCCAGCTTTCTTATAGGCCCCCTAAAGGGGCAGTGACGTTCCCGACCCTGCTCCAGACTGGACCACACACACTCACCGACAGCTCCGGCTGCCCCTTCTTCCCTGCAGCCTCAGAGAACCGTGACAGGCGGCGGGGAAGCCCTCCTCGGCCCCGCTGCCCCTCGCTCCCCGTGCAATCCTCTCACAGAAGGAGTACCCCGGGCCCGCTCCCGCCCCACAGCTACGGGCAGAGGAAGTTCGTCAGAACGCAGTGCGTGCGTGAAGGGCGGCAGCCGCCATCTTGGAGTAGGGCAGCAGCGCGCCCTCTTGTGCTGGCGGCCGCCATTTTCCCTCAGAGCGGGGCCCAGCGGTTGCAGAGGGGCGGTGAAGGGAGAAGGCGAAACTCAGGTTGCTCCAAAGCTGAACGTAGTTTCCTACGTGTTTTTCCTTACCTCAATTTATAATAAAGCAGACCACCTCCAAGCGGGAAGGGAAGCTTTTTAATTCCCTGTCGGGCCCCTTTTCCTGGCTATACGTACATCTGTAGCTTGGTGCTTATTCGTCTGTTTTGTTCAGGAGTCCTTAAAACACGTAACACGCCGCCAGCAATCCGTACGAAACCAGAAACAGCATCTAGCTAGCTAAAACACGACTACTTCCACCAGACTACCTGCTCCCAGCGAGGCGGCACCACAGCGGCCATCCCCAATAGAAAACGCAGCCCGCCGGGACTGAAACCGCCCTTCCCCTCACCCTCACCAACGCCCGGAACCAAAATGGCTGCGCCTCGGCCTCGCCTGCCCGCTTGCAAGATGGCGGCCGCCAGGCGCCGCCGTCAGGTGATGCGTGGCGCGGCCACGCCTCCTCTCCCTGCTCCCACAAGGCAGGCGGCGAGGGGAGCGGCGGCCCTCAGCGGGTGGGCAGGGACGCGCCCCATCCTCCTCCCGGCCTGAGCCGCCGCTTCCCCGAAGAGACGGGGGAAGGAGACATGAAGCCACCTCTGAGGGACGGCGAAGCGCGGTGAGGACTCCCACCAGAATCTTGTCCCCTCCCGGCGGCCGTAAGGCCATTCCCGCCGAAATAAACCTTCAGGGCGGCGGGGACTCCGGCCGGGGCCGGTTCGCCCCGTCGAGGCCCCGCGGCCATGAAGCTGCTGCGCCTGCTGTGCCGCCACAAGACGGCCCTGGGCCTGGGCGGCCTGTCGCTCTTCGCCGTGGTCCTGCTTTACCTGGCCAAGTGTACTTCCGAAGGGCTCCGGCCACTGCCAGCCCCCCGGGGGCTCCCACACAACCAGCCTGCTGCCCTGCCGCCGCGGGGTGCCAGGGGGCTGCAGCCCCCCGCCGCCCCGCCATCTTCCCCTGAGGAGACCGCTTTCTTGGCCGTGCTCATCACCAGCGGCCCCAAGTACAGCGAGCGTCGCAGCATCATCCGCAGCACGTGGCTGTCAGCTGCCGGGCGTCCCCCTCACGATGACATCTGGAGCCGCTTCGTCATCGGCACAGGGGGGCTTGGGGCAGAGGAGCTGCGTAGCCTGGAGCTGGAGCAGAGCCGGCACAGAGACCTCCTCCTTCTGCCGGAGCTGAGGGATTCCTACGAGAACCTGACGGCTAAAATCCTGGCCACCTACATCTGGCTGGACCTGCACCTGGACTTCCAGTTTGCCCTGAAGGCCGACGACGATACCTTCGTACGTTTGGATGTGCTGGTGGAAGAGCTGAGAGCCAAGGAGCCACGTCGCCTCTACTGGGGCTTCTTCTCTGGCCGTGGCCGTGTGAAATCTGGTGGCAAATGGAAAGAGAGCGCCTGGGTGCTCTGTGACTACTACCTGCCATACGCTCTGGGGGGTGGCTACGTGATTTCAGCCGATCTGGTGCACTACTTGCGTCTTAGCAGAGACTACCTGAACATGTGGCAGAGCGAAGATGTCTCCCTGGGGGTTTGGTTGGCTCCCATCGATGTGAAGAGAGTGCACGATCCTCGTTTTGACACTGAGTATAAGTCCCGGGGCTGCAACAATAAGTACATAGTAACTCACAAGCAGAGCATCGAGGACATGCTGGAAAAGCACCAGACCCTGGCTAAGGAAGGAAAGCTCTGTAAGGAGGAGGTTAAACTCAGACTTTCCTACATGTATGATTGGGGAGTGCCTCCTTCACAGTGTTGCCAGAGGAAGGATGGCATCCCATGAAAGTCTGAGGAAGGAAAAGGCAGAATCTTGATGGACTCCCCGAGCTTGGTTGCTGTTACTTGGGGAGAAAAACATCCCAGTAACTAGGGCTTAAAAATTACTCAAAAGATTTTGCACGATTCATTACGTCACGATCAATGAAACCCTGAAACTCCTAAGAGCTACTGGTGTGGCATGGTGCAGAGATGTTTAAAAAAGAAATAGATGACAAAAAGCCTGGAAAGGCTCATACGACAGGATTGAAGGCAAATAATAGGTTGAAAAAAATAGTACAGCAAATTTGGGGGAGATAACTTGGATGAAAAGTTGCTGGAAGATTTTTAACAGACCCTAAGATTTATTTGCTAAAGATCGTGACAGGCCTTTGCGTTATCTCTAAGATTGTGAAGCTGGCATCTGCTGTTTATTTCTTGGCAAGGAACAAGTGTCAGTTTGGCAAGGTTTGGAGATTCTAATGGAGCCACAAATCAGTTGCTGATGCCAGCGGGAGCAGGTAGCTGGTTATTGACACAAGCAGTCAAGTGAAGGGAACAGTTTTACCTGGGATGTTCCTCTTAGGGGAGGGAGAGAGAGTCTATTCTTTGGCAAGTGCTCTGAGTTACAAGAATAGAATTATTAGACCTTCTGTGTAACTTGTCTCTAAGGTTTTTTGTTGTTTTAAAGACATCATGTACATAAATTACCTGGCAGCTATGGGGTAAGCCTATATATAGACAGGTGAGTGAGTGATGGTATTGGCAGATATAGAATATATTACCTTCTTTTGGGGGCAAATAGTTGTGCTATGAAGCTAGCCTTCAGTTGTTAGGCATAGGTGTTGTTCTCAGCTTATCCTCCAAGCACACTGAGTATGAGGACACATTTCCCCTCCCAGCAGTAAGTAATCTCACTGACTACTATAAAGTCAGACACTGTAATCTTCAGATTTATGTTGTTCTGGATTACTTCTGTAAAATGTAAATTTGGAAAATTAGATAAGTGGAAGTTATTTGGAGTTCAAACAAGATTGCCCTAACCTGGGTACCTCAGCTAAGAAAGGAAACACTGTAATCAAGATGAATAGGTTCCCCCACCCCCTAAATTCCTTTTTTAGGAGAACTTGGTCTCTGTTCAGGAGCTACATTGCAATCTAAGGAGACTAATCCCCCAACAGTCACATTTAGATGCCCGAAGCTAGGCTGTGTGGATTCCCTTCTTCTCTCCAATAACACCTTAGAGGGGAACTAAAAATATTTTTAGGAGGTCTAAGTTAATTGCTCGAGTGATAGTGTCAGTAAGTGGGATTATCTACCTTAGTCCTGTCTACAATACAAATAAATCTAGTACTGACAGAGCTTGTCAGCACCAGATGCAGTATTGAACAGTAAAAGCAGACAGGACATTCTTGGCTGTAGAACTGATCACTTACACTATTTCACCATGTTACTTATCTTCAGACCTTTAGGTAAGGCTGCAGTTCAAGCATTTTTGAATGACAGGTGCTCTAAAATACCTAAATACTTTTTTTTTTTTCCCCAGTACTAGTACAGAGCTGCTGACTTCCAGTAACCTTTGTCAGCTACAGATCTTTCAGTATAAGCAGAATTTTACTTTTATGCCTGAAGGGCATTCGTAATTATCAGTTTTACTGTTTGTTGCACACTGCACTTTCATACAATTTCATTTCCTCCCCTCCCGAGTCCAGTGTCTGTTCCCACCGGCAGGAAAAGACAAACTGCAAAGGAAAAATAAGAAAAGGAGTGCCAATGTCTCTGTATTTTTGCTTCTTAAATTAGCAAGTTAGCAATTCATACCAAAGGAATCAAGAATAGGGTTTTTTGTTTGTTGTTCTCGTTTTGATTAAATTATTGAGGATTAAAAACAAATATCTGCAGAGGATGATAATTCTGTTTTGAAAATTTGAACAAATCTTTGACTTTCTACTAAAACAAAGTTAAATTAAAATACTGAAAAAAAAAAGTTACTTTAGCATGTGTCCATTCTAATGCATGCTTACGTATTGACAGATAGGCAGGTGTTCTTTTCAGCAAGGTACACTCTTCCAAAACAAGAATTTAACAAGATTACAGGAAATTTAAATTGGCTTTAGCATTTAAAAAAACCCCATACATCTATTTGCTATTTGGGGTTCACTAGTATTGTGTGTATATGTGTGATTAAATGCTTGTAATGTATTTATTTATAATTCTTGAAAATGTGTTATGTATAGGAAAAATAAGATAGTTAAATGTCTTTTAAATTTGTTTAAGGAGGTACTGTAATGTTTTATATATCAAGCAGTGCTTGAATTTGTTGCTGTACAAGCCATTATTTAAAGTACTGGGATCTGACCTGCAGATGAAAAGTCTGCTGCATGTCTCTCAAGCTAGTAAGAATGTACTGTTTGTCCATTTTTACCAATAACTGTGTTCATGGAAGTTGTTTTCATTGTTGACTTTGACTCTTCCTGCCCACAACCCCCATTCCCACCCCACCAAAAAATAGCATGTTTTGTACTGGCAAAATTAATGACAGAGGAATGCTGGATCTCCATCTGATTTTGACCCCGTGGAAGACATCATGTGTACAAGTACTTGACAGCTAAGAAATTCCTTTGAAGACTTTCTCACACAGGTGTCAGGAACACGGTGTGCACCCCAAAATACTCAGCTGGTGCCTGAACGCTGCCAAGAGGATGCTCAGAAACAGCCGTGACCCCTCCTACACTCCAGTATTGGGTCCGACACAGCTTCTTTACACCCTTTTCTGTTTAAGATTACCCACATTTTGCTCTATTTGCAAAACAAATCAGCCTGGAAGGCATGACAGTTTCTTTTCCTATGGTGAGGGGATTTAGTTTTCTTAATAGACACCCCCTTAATGCAAATGCAGCACAGGTTCCAATCCCTGTTAACTGGGAAATGCTACAAAAGTAAAACACAAAATTTTTAGTCTGGTTTAGTATTTTAAAAGCAAATGGAATCATTTGGGAGAGAGCAGACATCTCACACATTGTATGTAAAAACCTGGAAAAATATGAACTAATCCAGGATTTTGTTTTATATTTTACTAGAAAAAATTTGCACGTGAAATACCTATTGATGTTATTCTGAATAATCAGGAGATATCTGTCTATTCTGTGAGCGAGTCACAAAAGTTTCAAAATGTACAGTTTCAGTCAAAAATTCATTTTGGAGCCCCCCCCTTTTTTTTTCTAAAGCAAAATATAAAGCACATTTTGAATAACATATTAACTGAATATCTTTAAAGTAGTAATTAAAAGCTTATCTTTCATACCTTCTCAGGACCAGGTTCCATATCTGCTGACATGAGCTCAAAAGCCAAGGATATAATGCTTTTATACTTGAAAACTGTGATGTAATCTTCATCCCTCCTGAGAGTCAACGGGTCCAGCATCTGGAGGGTGTTTAAGTTCTGCTGAGAAATAAGCAGTTTTTGGTCTTTGTAGCAGCTATAACAGACTGGAAAGTTCTGCTGTGAGCCTTAGTGTAAACAAAGATATCCAGGAACATTCTTAGTGGTGATAGGTTAGTGATATCTTGGGCTGGTTACTTTATTTAAATAATGCTTCTGCTTGTTTCCAAGTTTTCATAAATACTATATTAATGTTAGTATGGGGAAAAATTATGACTTTGGCTTTTCTAGGTGTCAGTGTGTTACGTGCTCTGTCAAGTCTGTAAGGTTACGTTGGCATACATTCAGAACTACTATTGAGTTCATCTCTATAGCACTATCGAGCTGTTTGTTATTATTTACAGATCTCTTTTAAAAAAAAAAAACTTTTTAAATCAGGCATTTAGGGTTCTTCCAGAGCTAATAGATAACAGCAGAGAAATGAATTGTTCATGACATCTCCTTTCTGTGGTCACATCTCAGACTTGATACTGAAGTATTTAGAGCTGACAATGGCATAAACTAGAAAGTTGATTTTATTTTCCAGTGAATTTCTTTAAGTTACACACAACATGACTTAACTGCTTTAATGGGTGAAAATAAGTAGCTTAAACATTAATTTCCATAGTGAATAAAACAACGGTTCCGCTTAAAAAAAACATCAAGCTTCTAGGAATTCCTATAGTCAGTTCAAGGTTGAAAAAACCCAACAAACTAAACCCAAGTTAGAAATTACTATTCCTATAATGAATCCTTTCTTTTCTGAATGTCTTGCCTTGCTCCTGTGAAATTTGCTCAAATATAGCTTCTACGTGTCATACTTTTTGACAAATGTTATTTTCTGTAGTTGAAATGCCTCTTTTTTTTTTTTTTTTGAGTGTTTAAATGCCTGTTTCATACCTGTTAACATTCATGTGTTGGGGGCCGGGGTGTTGGCTTTGCAGATGTGATGAAGAGCCCAGCAGGAAGGAGGGGGGGGGAGGCTGATTATGGGGAGGCGATTAAGAGTTACATTTCTATTACTTTCTGTTCAGCTCTGGCATCAGAGTTGAAATACGGGTTTGATATTGCCATTCCCTTGACAAACTGTCAACACCTTCCCTGCTATAGATTTCATTTAAGAACTCACTGCCTGCGAGACTCAAATCTGTTGCTACATGCACCTGTAGAAGCCAGATACGCTTTTACCTTGGGACTGGAACGACTTTATGCCGACACAATATGCCAATTATTACTTTCTAATACAGAATATTTAGGTAATGTCTAGTAAAACTTGGAAAGGGATCCGTCTGTTACTTACAGCCTGTCTGAAGCTGGAGGATACCGTGAGATAAGTGTGCCTTTATCAACCAGGATTAGTGGGGGGTACTGTGCCGAGTGGCTTTTCAGTGATTGAATGAAATTGCACATTTTTTTTGTGGCCACACGTAAGTTTCCCGTTTGGGGGTGCAGTGTGGCACAAGGTTTATTTGCTCAGCATTTATCTAGGAAATAAACTAAGAAACCTGAAGCTATCTGCGATGATGGAAACTCTTGGTAACTGCGCAAGCGTGTTGTAGATGTATTTATGTCCTTTCGTGTATGCCTTTGTTGGCCAAAGGATCTGTGTGCTGTGATTTTTTAATAAAAGACTTTTGCTGTACAGGTGATGGCTTGTTCTATGGAAGAAAAGATACAAGCGTGGTTATTTTATTATGCCTCTGAGAGGCACAGAGAATTGGCTATAGTCCTGGTTTATGTTTAAAAAAAAAAACCAACCCAGAATACTAGCAGCATTCTGACAAAGAATTGGAAATATTTTCAGTATAACATCTGTTCAAATCATTTCAACACTTTAGGCAGTTTAAATAGCACTGACTTTCTGCTGGTGAAGTAGCAGGTCCGTTCTCTTTAAAATGAGAGTGTTCTTGCTGCTGCTGCCAAAACCATGGAGGAACATTTTGGGCTCCAGCCCAGAGGAACACCTCTGTTTCTAGCTAATTAAACCTGTCTCTTCAAACCCAGAAGGACAAGATGTCTCCAAGTAAGACCAAGTTGTTGGGAAGCGTCCTGGGTTCTCAGTAGCACTTCTTCAATTCCCTATTAGAATTTTCCTTGGAGGTGTTTGTAATAAAGCACACTCGGAACAGAAAATCAAAAATCATTTTCCCTTGTGACACTGGAACCTCAAAGCGTCACAGTCACCTCTGACGCATGGAAAGCTTTGCCAAATTTAATGCTTTGCTATCCGTATCGATTTGTTCCTAAGGAGAGAGCAAAAGGTACACGTCTCCCTCGCCCTTTGTCAGCCTTTAACTCACCTGCTCGGTGACATTTGTTTTAAGAGTTTATATTGGCTGCATTCGCTGTGACAGAGGCACAGACAAGTAATAATAAAAACACTTCTCCGGTGCATTAGTAACTTGGAAACACTAAGGCCTGATGAAGATTTATTTAAACTAGAATTAAGATAGCAACACAATGTCCTTTGTGCTGTTTCACGTAAATCAAAGACATCTCAGGCCCTGCATACTTAGAAATTCTCAGTAAGGATGCATCTAACCTCTAAAATTAGCACATCTGAAGCAGCTTATGATTTGTGCTTTTCCCCCACTATGCGAAAAAACAGCATTTTTCAGGTGTCACCCCTAATGTTCTATCAGCAGAAGAAGACCCGGAAAGCCACCTCCAAGGAGTTTAAGCAAGGAGAGGAAGAATCTAGAGAGCCATTCCCTTGAGAGAGACCATTCACATCGCATCCTCCTTTAAAGTAACAGATATTCACTTTTATCTGGGGAGTTAATTCAGAACTGTGGTAAGCCAAATAGTAAAATGTATGTTTTGTAAGATATTTATAGACACAGTGCTAATTAAACATATGCATGCTCATTTTAAGAGGAGAAGCGCAGGTCTGAAATTCCTCATCTACGGGATGGAACAAGGAAGTATTTCAACGCCCTGGAATTTTTAAGACAAGCCAAGTGACCTACAGAGCAGGGGGTCTGATTCCACGCTTGCACCCTGGCCCATAGGCCATAATTAAATGCAAAATTTCATACTCACCTCATTCCAGCAGCAGGGGTGTTGAGCTTTAATTAAAATTCGCAAAGCACTACCGTTGCCAAAGAACACATGCAGTCTCCCCTTTTACAGAAATAGCAAGTCCAACGGTAAATCAAGTTAAAGAACTCCTCTCAATTACAAATTCCATAGTTAAACATTAAAACCACACTTGACCAGAGTCCTAACCTGTCCCCATTAGCAGCCTTGCGTAGATTTGGGGGCCAACACAAACCTAAGTCAGCAGATCCCTTATTGCTTTTATTCTTGTGCTGAAGTTGTTTTAATCATCCCAGCTCTTACCCACAAGCTAATCCTAAATCCCTCCTTTCAAAGGAACCCATGCCAGAACCACGCAAATCCAACACATTTCCATCCTCTGTGACAGCAGAACTGACTGTCCCCTCTTCCCACCTGTAGCATCTCCCACTCGGGGAGACCCTTGGCAGGTTGTCAGTGGGTTATGGGGGAAATTGTCAGCATTTAGGTCCAAAAAGATTCACTCCTCAGATGGGTTTGCACCAAGTGCTGGGTTGATCGGCCCCATAAGAAGAGAGAAGTGAGATAAAGCTAAATTGGTCACATCAGCTGAAGGTTTGCAGTTAACACACAACACTAGATAGTCAAGAGAAGTTTTCAGAGAAGCGTGAAACCTTTTTTTCCCCTTTTCCCCTCATAACACAGCACTGCAGAACAGACAAGCAATACTCTACTCATGAATCCAAACATCTCCTCTAATTCCAAACCCACCCCCTTTTGCCCGACTGTTGGTAGAGGAGCACTGATCAAAGACCTGAGAGCCAGAACAAGCCTCCCAACTCAGTCACCTTCCCTTTTTTCCAGGAAAAATTGCAAATAAAAGCTGTTTACCCAACGTGACTTCCACAAGATGATGTCCATTAACGCAGCCCAAACAATCCCCACCAAAAAAAAAACCCAACAAACACCCCCCCAGAGCTATTCCTGTTGCTTTTATAAGGACCAGCTGGTCCTCACCTTGTTTACAACCCCAGGGAATCAGCTGGGAAGCAACAACTCAGCTTTTTTTTTTTTTTAAAGGGACACCCCCACGTGGGTATTGTCCATCTATTTCCCCTGACACCATTAAAATGTGTATTCCAATTCTTTTAAAATATATTCTCATCCAAATTAAAATCTTTCACATACATATAAGGAACTCATTTCTTTTGCATCTTGCCTGAAAAGATTTAAAATAAGACCTTACTTCCATTTTTTTTTTCTCATAAATAGTTCAAAATAGCTTTCAATTTTGTTATTGAAACAGACCTTTGAGGCAAGATAATCTATTTGGAACTCTCTCTAGTTTTCCTGTTTACTTGCACTGTACAATTCAGTCACTAGATGTCATTATCTGCCTTTTAAAGCCCAGGATGGGATGTGTTCCTTAATTAAAAAAAAAAGACTCAAAGCAGAAACCTAAGCATTGTCGAAAGGCAGTTGTTTCTGACTAAACTCGAGCTGTGTTCACTCCTAAGTGACTGCTGTTTAACACAGACATGATCGAGAAGGAAAGGAAAAAAGTTTTCCAATTCAGAAATGGAATTCTGAAGGAATTATTGAGGATGGATGGAGCCGACGTGTTGTTCCCTGTAATTAATGATTGATAACGCACGCCCAGATTTTAAAGGCAAACCTTTGCAGAAGCCCACAAAGCCCCCCAAAATGGAGAAAACAAATTAACTAAAAATGATGAGCTGCATCTTGATGACTCTGGTTGTGAAGTTTAGACACATTTTGGTGACTACAATAACACGGGATTACGGAAAGATAACTCGCTGGGCCTCTTATGGAAAAACATGCAGCTATGATTTGCTGAAATCTTTGGATGGCTTTTTCCTTGTCTATGTATGTTTGTGGTTAAACTGGCCAAAAATTTTACATCAAAGGACTTTGTTGTCTGGGGGGAGGGCTGGCAGGTGGAAGAGAAATAGCTTTTCAATGAAGTGAACATTTGTATAGAAGGAGCCAAAACAACCCCAAATCCCCAGTCCCCATCCCTCCACCCTCCCCCCCACCCCCCCCCCACCCCCCCCCATTTTTTCTTTTCTTTTTATTATCAGTTTCAATGAAAACATGGAAAAAAATGTGGAGAAATCTAAACTCTGATTCATGTTTTGATGAAGAGTCAAAAAGCCACAAGCCCGCCCATCCATCCCCCACTGCCCACTGTTTGATGGTCCCTCTGGCCCTGATTTCTGGGGACCCAAAGCAATCCTCTGCCCAGCCCAGCAGCTTGCAAGTTGGCAAGGACACTAAAGAACCTCTAGTCATTTAAGGCCACAAGCCCCACCTTCTGGTGGCCTGTGTCATTCCCTGCTTTGCTTGACAGCCAAGATCCAGGGAGGACAGCATCTGTTGGCTCTCCAGGCAGCGGGATGATGAGCAGTCTTGAAAGCTAAAGCGTTGGACAAGAAGAGACGTTCCACACGAAGAGCCTCTAGTGCAAAGTGCACCACACATAAGCCATGGAGGGGACTGGAAAATTAATACCACTGGCTTTTATTAAAGAAATGAAAAGGTGGTGGTTGTTGTTGTTGTTGTTGTTGCCAGTGATCAACTAATCTGGGATGGTGCCAAATGGCTCCTCTTGGCTTTGAAGCACCGTAGCACAAGACACTGCAAAAACATTTATCCAGAACGGATCCTAACCACAAGAGTTACAAATATTTACTTTATATATTTACTTTAGGGAAGGGCTCAAGCCAGAGATAGTAGATCTTGATTGCAAACATACCAGCAATTGAGGTGCTAAGAACCGGAGTTTTGGGTCTAATCTCTCTGATTTTATCTTGTCTAATATATTTGTCTTTCTTTCCATGCCTTGACCTCAGTAAAACAAGTGTTCTACGCACTGGAAAAATCACTCCTATAAATGTTTTGTGCTGAGCTCCAGGCCTGAATCTACGGCTCTGCTAGGACCCAGGAGGCCAGACTTAGATAAATTTTGTAGTTCCTTAGATGTTTACACTCTGCACACTTGTTTGTGCAATTTTCTCAGCTGTCTCTGCCCTGATTTGCAGCTCGTCGCTTCTAGTCCCCAGCAAGTGGCTTCTCTGGGAAGGTTACACCGTGTCCCTTCCTAAAAACAAACCTTGCTGAGTTTGGCTGTGAAGAACGTTAGGGAAATCTTCAGACATACAGGGATTTTCCCAAATATGAGATGCTGTACACAAGAATTTAGAAAAATTAGGGCTATTCTGGCTTTTAATTACCATTCCTCATCCCTGGTTTTGTTGGGACTCCTGGCTAATGAGATGTTTGGGGGGTGGGGGGGTGTTATCTTTCCTTCTGATTTGCCTTCTAGCAGCCTATTCTGCAGAGTTTGTCAGGCTGGTGGGTCTCAGCCGCTGAGTCTTGCCCATCATGGATGGCTCCCCATGGCAGGGGAAGGCTGTAGAAGGACAGAGAGGAGAGGGTCCCTCAAGGAGATGTGACCAAAAGGCAAAGGCACTGGCAAAAGGGAGAAGAGGTACTGGCGATGTGCTGTGAAGGGAGAGGACAGCCTGCTCTCCACACCTTCAGGTTGAAAGAGTCAGGTTCACCAGCTCCTTGATCCACATTTACTCCTGAAACTCTCTCTCCTGAAAGCTCTATGCTGGAGCACTGAGATATTGGTGCTTTGGCTAATGCAGCCCCCAAGGCTCGTCACTCCTTCATTATGAAGGAAGAACTGACCAATTAATTGTAGTCAGGACTCCTGGAGCCTACAGACCATCAGACCGGTCTGTGGCCACGGGCAGACCTGCCAAACCATGGTCTGCAGTGCCCCGAGTTCTTAATGTGCTCTGTATCCATTATTCAACAGAACCCAGTGGAAATAGTTCTTAAAATGAAACTAATGACTACTCCGTGCCTCAGTTTCCCCCTCGTTAAGTCAGTAATAACATTACCTGGTCTCAGGGCACTGTGAAGCAAAGCCAGGAAAGGCCTTTGGGATCCAGGCATGGCTGGACTTAGGGAAGAGCCTGATTATCTTACACTTTATAAAAGTCCAATCTGGCTCCTGAAAAGCTTCATCAAAGCAAAACCCATAGCTGGAAGGTTTATGAGGACAGGGAGAGGGGTAAGAAAACAGTAACCAAGATCTAATTTCTTAGGAGTAACAGATAGTCCCGGGAGGATATAATTGAAGTCTCTAATAGCTGCAGATAAGATCAGGCTGAGTTACTATTTTCAGCCAGTCTCAGACATCAGGACTGGAGTCACCGAAATAAATTCTAAAACCTGAGACATGAAATGCAGTGATCAGGAAGCTGCAGGGTCCCAAAGAGGAAGAGACAGCAAGAAATACATAAATATTGCAACTGGGTAGAATCAGCCATCGGGCAGGGATGGCCCGTCCCAGTTGCCCCAAGCACTGAAGTCACTAAAGAAGAGACAGATGCCCGTTTGGGGAAGGACTGAGATGAAAAGGAGGAACTTGACGGGGTAAAATGACCTTGATTTTAATTCCAGCTGCAACAAGAGGAACTTTATGGTCATTACAGTGTACCAGCAACAGCTCTCTGCTCCATTTGCTTTTGGAAATGAGCAGGGCACAAGCACAAAAGACCCAGAGGCAGGTTTAGCCCAGGGAGTTGCTCTGGGGTGACGGGTAGGAGCCTGTAGAAGTGAGCAATGCCCGAGTGAAGTAGGTGTCCACCAGCTGTGGAGCTGATCACCAGGTAGTGGTTCCAAATGAGCTGTACAGGTGACTTCAAAGATCACCGGGGTGAAGACTAGTGGGTCTAATAGGGGGAAAGTTTGCATGGCCACAGCAGAGAGATGGAGGGATTGGGAGAATTTTGTTTTGCTGGGAGAAGGTGCTCACCCTGGGAATGAAAAAGAAGGCTGGTGACTGAGGGCAATGTGATTTCAGAAGCCCCTTCCTATGTCATGAGCTGTGCGATTCCTGGGTTACAGAGCACCCGGCCACCTGCAAGTCCTGCAAATGGGTGCCCTGGTTTGAGAATTCCTTCCCCTACTTCTTGTTTGGTGTGTTGATCACCCATTGTAGTTGCCTTAACCTGCCTATAGGCCTATAAATCCTTGCCTGAGGACTCCAGAACACACTCCCTCTTTCCAGACACAAGCTACTGAGGAGCAATATGGTCAAGAGCCCGAGGAACTGGGCTTGTTTAGCCTGGAGAAGGAAAGTTGGGGCAGGCTAATAGCAAGCCTACAATGCCTGTGAGAAGTTAGCAAGAAGACAGATCCAGGTTCTTCCCCGTGGTGTAGGGCAGCAGGACAAGAAACAACGGGCACCTTGAAATGAGAGGTTAAAATTGGATGAAAGGAAATTCTTTTTTCATCACATGAACAGTCAGTTATTGGAACAGCTTGCCCAGAGAGATTATGCAGTCTCCAGCTATGGAAGTTTTCAAAACCCAACTGGATAAAGCCTTGGTCTCCCCCCCAGAGCTGACCCCACTTTGGGGTAGGTTGCACTCAAGACCTCCAGAGGTCTTTTCCAATGTTAATTATCCTAGAATTGACAGCAAGTCTGCCTCCACTCATCCTTGGCATGCGTAGAGATCAGCCTTAGCCAGGGCACATGACAAATGGGAGATTACATCAGCAGGCAGGGGAATGCTTGGGAAACATCCCATCGCTTGCCTTACACCAGTTCCACGTCGGCTTGTGCAGAGAGCACCCCACCCAATCCATGTGGATTTGTTCACTCCCTACCTCTGACAGCTTGTTTATCCAAAAGCATTTGGCTCTCAATGTCTTGCAGATGAAATAAGAGATCAAAGGACCTAATTTCCTCTCCTCCCACTGCATTCCCCTTCCATGTTCAGGCGAGGGTTCATATTGACCAGGGATTTCTTCATGGCACGGGAAGTGCAGTTTTGAAGAACCCCTAGCAAAAGAACAGGCAGAGGCAAGGAGCAAGTTGGAAGTGGCTGCAGGTTCCTTGATTGGGGAATTGTCAGAGGCTGAGTTAGCAGCAGTTGGGAGTAGGATTATTCAGAGTCAAGAAAAAACACAGGTTCAGAACAACCTGGTTTGGTGGGAGGTGTCCCCGCCCATGACAGGGCGGTTGGAACTCAATGATCTTTAAGGTCCCTTCCAACCTAAACCATTCTGTGATTCTATGATATTACTGAACAAGTACAAAGCTGCTTGGAAGGTCCTGTCCTTGCAGACAGGATTAGAAGTACTAGACTAGTTCTTCTATGAACACAAGGAGCCAAGGTATCCATTTAGCTCAGATACTAAATGGGGATCCCGTTACCAGAGAACTTCCCCAGCTCATCCTATCCTCATAGTCCCTCTACTAGAAAGGTTAGTGCTATGGAGTCATTTCAGAGGAGGGTAACTGAGGCACAGGGGGACCAAGGTGATATCTAAGACATCATCCTTCAGATCCAGGTGTTCTCTTCTACTCCACAAGCTTGACACAAACCAGCTGCCTCAGGAAGCCATTATAACCACGTTAGCCTGATGCTGAACTCAAGCTAATCAGCTCAGACTCTCAGACTTCCATGCCTGAAGGTTAACAGACCGCAAGGGACTTGCTGATGTTGCTGGATTTTCAGGAGCAAAATCAAAAGCCTGAGCCACATTGTCACAGTCCTGCCCAGGGCCCCGACTGTTGTGGCACCTCTCCTTGGGCTGGGCACAGTCCTGAAGTGTCTCCTTGTCCCTGTTCCTTGAATTATTCAGAATGTGCTCTTTCTTCTCCAGACTGAAAACAACCTGTGATTCACTGATTTCTTTCTGAGTGAACACGCAACCTCTTCCATGCAATCAGAGGTTGTTTATTCCACTGCTTCCCCTTTCATCTGCGGCCGATGGCTTTCCATTTCTTTTCAGGCATCAAACGCTAATTTCACTTGGCTTTTGTCAGTGAAATGGGCTGGAACAGAGAGTCATAAACAACTGGATCAGTAACACTGATGTTTATTTAAAAGGCAGTTATGATTTTCTTTTTTTTTTTTTTACTGTCGTTTTTTAACTCTTGAAATCCAGCATCTTTCTGCAGCTCAAGCGTCTCTGGCTTCACAGAGCAAGGTGGAGAAAACAAAAGAGATTAAAGATAGATGTATTGGGATAAAATGATTGTTTAGTGATCACTGATCCTTGGAAGGCAATCCTGCAAAGTCAGTCCTGCATTTTGCTTGCAGCGTGTGCCTAATAACGAGTGAATTCTCCTGAGCTTGGAGGATCAGGCCCTTATTTGTGAATGGCATCAGGTGGCCAGGTTAGAGGGAAGGAAATATGAGGAATTTTTTCCCCCTTTTTTTTTTTCTGGGCAAATCTAGAATAAACTAATGGAATGAGCTTGGGCAAACAGCATTTTAATGTAGCCACAACGGGTAACAAACCCAAAGTGAAGAGGGTAGCACAGGTTTGGCAGGGACTAGACCCTGTGAGAGCACAGCCAGGAACACACCTGGATTTACAGCTTAAACTGGAAAAACTTTTAATATCTTAGTGCTTTTCCCTTGAGCATTTTGTGACTAAGAAAACTGTCATTCAGAGCTTTCTTCTTCTCGTTTCCAGAAAGCAGGTGGAAATGCAAAATAAATGCCTGTGTTTGGAAGTTTGTGCAGATGCTGAAGGAGACAGGGTTCTGCTGGGCAAATGTCTTCCAGTTCAGGCCTACTCTCTTCTCATCTCTCAGCTCTGCCTTTGCAAGCAAGCGGCAAAGAAATGGCTGTTGCTACATGGATGCCCCTCTCAGCTGGTGGATTGGGGCTCTTGAGTCTATTTTCCCTTGGCTGCCTAAGAAAGGTAACGTGTCACCTCTGCCCAGCCCCAGACCAGCTCTGGAGATCCATACGTTGAACCCTACTGCTCAACGCCTCCTCTTTCTGAAGCTTTCAGGTCCACACAGAACAGTTTCTTGTCCTTGGGGAATGTTGGAAAGAAAACAGTGTTGTCGATAACTGTGAATTGCACTAATTGGGATATTTAATACTTGGTTGCAATTGCGCTGGTGCTGAAACCATCATACCCTGGCTATAAAAGACCCTAGTGTCAGAAATACAGTAGAGTTTTTCATGCCAACTGCTGTTCTGGGTTATGGCTCCAGTCTGGCTGCATTGCTCGGTGAAATATGTTATTAGAAAATTAAACCAACAAAGACAACGTTACAGCAATGTTCAGCCTGAGCCCAACCCACAGAGAGGGCTGGGACATTCATCACAGAGCAGGGAATTGCACCCCAGGTCAGCCCCGATGGTGTGTACGAGGCCTGATCCTGCAACGGGCTGAGTTCTCTCTGGGGCTAAAGGCTCCAGAGGACATGATGGTGCTCAGGATCTCACTCTGCTCAGGACTGAGCCCCCCCAAGCACCGTGACCGCCACCATGACAATGCCAGCCACACCAGCATGGCATAGAACTGGCTGACCATGGTAAACTGACCCATGGGGCCTTCTCTCAGGGGATTGAGGAGCTGTGTCCTGCTGGGACAACCAAGGGAGCAGATGCCATTGGCTTTCTCTCCCTTTTCCCAGGAATGTGCTGAGATGTGGCACCCTCCAACAAAGCTCATCCTACGTGCCCTGTTCTCCATGTAGGACTGGAAGGGGCCCCTTGCAAGAACGCTGACATAATCCACTGCTTAGAGCCCAGCCAAACAGGGTCACTTTGCCAAGGCCACCAGCAAGCAGACAACATTTGCTCTTTGCAGGCCGGATGGAACCCACTCACTCCTCTCCCCAGTGTGTGCCCAGGACTCCTGTACTGGCCCAGCATGGATCTGAACTCCCTGCTTACCAGTAGAAGAGGCTCCATGGGCCGTTAGGCTGCGTGCCTTTTCATCAAACTTACACCACGCTCACTCCGCTCTCTACAGCCGAGACATGGGGCTTTCTCAGCTGAGCCAGAGCCTGCTGGAGATGCAGGAAATTTCATAATCAGGAGTCAAAGAAGAGAAATTTTGTAACTCTGTATGCTGGATAAAAATTGATGTGTGTCTTTAGTCCTGGGAGCTGCCTTTGATAAGACATAATTTGTTAATGAAGGGAGTTCAGGTGCTGAGGGAATAGATCAGTATTTGATTTAGTATTAGTATTTACTATTTCCTCTGCCAAGAAGCAGAAGTGATCAATCTGCTTTGCAGTCTGACTGATTTCTTAAGAAACTCCACTACATTAAATGAAGCCAATTAATTTTTTTTTTCTCCTGTGTGCTTACTTGCAAGAGCTGTAAAACAACAGAGGGCATGAAGGAGTATCATCTTGCAGTCATCAAACCTAGCGTTGCTTTTCCCCCTCTCAAATTTGACAAGGCCACTCAGCCAAACCTTCTGCAGAGGTGGGTTGAGGGGCCAAGCCAGAGGACCTTCCAGCAGTAACCTAACCCCCTTCCAGTGGGGTTTACGGGTGAGACGACGACAGGCAGTGTCCCCTGTCTGGTATGGCACTGCTAGCGGGCGCCGTGGTAACGCTCTGATTTATACATTCATTTCCTACTCTCATCTGTGGTTTTGGGTCCCCAGCTCCGCAGCAGCACGTTCTGCACAGGGACATGGGCTCACAGAGGAAGGATGGAATAACACTGATGTGTGCAAGCTGGTTTTTAAGAGCCCACAAAGAAAAACAAACAAACAAAAAAAAAGAAACAAACAAAAAAAAAAAACAAACCCAAACCCAACCACAACAAAACACACAAGTCAAGAACAACCACTTTTTCTGTGTTGTTGCAGTTACAAGAGTTACAGTCAAAGAAGGGACAAGACAACATCTGCCCAGCCACCGCGAAGCAGTGGAAGCCCATGGCTACTGATGAAGAGTTTCCTGAAGTTCAACCATGAAGCATTCTGCTCCTTTTTGCTAGAATTCATCACTGCAGTGAGTGTAGAAATAAACTCTTGTCATGGCAAAATATAAGAGAGAGGGGAATGTCAGGGACAGGAATTTGAGCGTGGAACAAGAAGCCTGAGGGACCTGGCCATGCTGAGAAAGAGGGACCCCATAAAATCTTGCAGGAGGTTCCCCTGTGCAGCCAGTAGCGCACACTTCTCACGAATGAGGGCACTAGTGTGTTTTTAATTTGGAACAGGTTTATTCTTGATTCCAGCTCATAAGCAGATGCGAGGGAATAAAAAAAAATACAGAGGTTTACTGGCCACAGTACAAAAATCCTGTTTGCAGAGACATCCCTTAATGAGCCCCCACTAGGTATGGCAGAAAGGCTTTTCAGAGGGGGAGGATCATGATTAAACACCAAGGAGGAGCTAAATTGTATTCTGATTTCAGTCTCTGCCATGTGTACCTGGAGTGAGACTTGCAAAGCCAATGGTGTTATTTCAGAACTCACACCGAGGTTGTTGAGACCCGAATGTCAGTCACTGTTCAAAGCAGAAAGTGGCCAAAAAATAGTTTCAAGGTTGGGGGTCATGGTCAAGTCTGGTTCAGAGTCCAAGCCCAGTGTTACTGAGATCTTACAGGCCTCCTATCACAGGAGAATTCTGAGAGAGTGAGAATTCTGCCATACTTCATGGCCTAAAACCAGGCTGTGCAGAAGGTCCTAGTGTCCCCAAGTCTGGCTGCCCACATCTGAGAGAACGAAGCCTCCAGAGATGTTGCATTTCTCCCCGTCAGCATCGCTGTAGCACAACCATTTCCCCAGGACAAGTCCTGGTGATGTCCACGAAGAGGTTAACGAAGCGCAGACGGTGGCCAACGTTTGTGTCTCCACACACACCCTTGCTGAGGCAATCCGAATTACTGTTCCTGTGTAAACAAAGCCTAGTGAGAGTGGGTGGTCAGCTCCCATCCCACCCGCTATAAAGCATCAGCTTTTCTGGGCCTGGAAAAGCTCCAGCCACGTTGTCCTGACCCAAGAGCTGCCAACTCCACAGCAGACACGGGACCATCACCCCACGTTCCCGCTTTCGACAGACACGAGGGATCCCTCTCTGCGTTTATTGCCACCTGCTTCTGAAAGGCCTGATCAATGGAATGGGTAATTAATGAAATGGCCAGTTCATTAATTGATCCGAAGCCCATTAATGGAAGGTGGCAACTGGTGAATGCAGCTTAGGGTTGGGTCTCAGAGAGCTGATACAGAAGAAAGGGCTATATAAAGATAGACTATAAATGGCTACATTCAATTTAACTTTAACTTGTTCACTCTTCCTTTTAGTATTGTCTATTATTACCATGGCTGCTGCTGTGTTAGGTGCTGAACAGATCCAGGGAAGAAAAATAGTCTCTTCCCACCCAAAATCTGCAAACTAAGGTAAAATAAAAGTAACATACAGATACAGAAAAGAAAAACTAGTCAAACAACACAACAGTTCTGTTCGGCATGCCAAGAAGTGATCTCAGCACACCATGTCCCTAAATTGCAGTGAAGATTTAAACATCTCTGCTAAGCAGGGGTTTAATGGAGAATTTGAAGAAGTCAGCAAAGCTTTCCCTGTCTTCAGCAGCAAATGAGCTCTTCAGCCTGAACAGATTTCAAACAAATGGCCAAACCTTCAAGCCACTTCAAAAACGAGTCACACCAAGCTAGGAAGAAATCTACCCCCCAAGAGAGGCATCTGTTCGGTGTGGGGAGGCATAAACAGGAAAGGTTGGAGCTGATTTTGAAACGCTCTTAGGAGGTACCAGAGAAGGCAGGAGCCAGAGCTGTGGGTTGTTTGGGAGCACACACTGCCCCATCCACACCTACCTGAGCTCTGGAGTTCAGCCGTAGACACCAAACTCTGCTCTCCGGCTCTTGGTGATAGTGAGCTCAAAAAACTCCCACAATTTCAGCACTACCAACATACTGCAATTCAAAATAAAACTACCTGCACTCTAAAAAAAAAAAAAAAAAAGAGTCATTTAAAAGGCTATAAATAACACATTGCCTGGTAAACCCAAGCCTAAGAGAGAAATCACTTTACCTCCTACAGACATTCAGCCATTTGGATTTAAAAAATAATAATAATATTAATCCAAGGGGAATAAAAGGGAACATAGAATGTAAAATGAACCGTAATGCAGCCAGGATACAAAAACTAGCACCTGAGTTCAACATAATTTCTCCCCTTGCATAACTCCTCAGCACCTTTGCTTTTACCCAAACCTTGACTTTCCCCTGTCACTCCCACTTATTTTTTATCTCTTTAAAAAAAAAAAAAAAGCCACCAGATTTGCTAAGCAATATTCTTTCCTCTTAATTCATCAGAGCTTTTAAAATGTTCTCTTGCTCCAGAGGTTAATGCATTCCTCATTTTAAAAAGCTCTAGCTGGAAACTGGGAAAGTTGAAGAGAAAAAAGGTGTTTGAATAGATGTGTGTCTCCTGTGGCGTTTGCACATTTCGTAAAGATGTTTCAGTGCTACCAGTGAACTCACTGTCCTGTGGCCCTTCTCTTTGCACTACTTCTCTGAGCACAAAGACAATGACAGAGACATCACAGAGAATAATTTAGGGCACTGGGCTACCTTCTAGATCATGCAAAGATGCAATGCTTTCCTTAGCTTGGTTTCCATCTCCCATCTACTAAGTCTCTTCAGCTTGGATGATATTACAGCCATAGAATCATAGAATTGCCTGGGTTAGAAGGGGCCTTTAAGAACATCTAGTCCACCCATCAACCTAACTGATAAAAAACCATCACTAAACCATGTCACTAAGCACTATATCAACCCGTCTTTTGAGTACTTCCAGGGATGGTGCCTCAACCACTTCCCTGGGCAGCCCATTCCAAGGCTTAATAACCCTTCCAGTGTAAAATGTTTTCCTAATATCCAATCTGAACCTCCCCTGGTGCAACTTGAGGTGATTTCCTCTTTTCCTGTCGCCTGTGATTTGGGAAAAGAGATCGACCCCGCCTCTCTACACCCCCCTTTCAGGGAGTTGGAGAGAGCGAGAAGGTCTCCCAAGCCTCCTCTTCTCCAGGCTGAACACCCCCAGCTCCCTCAGCTGCTCTTTGTAAGACTTATTCTCCAGAACCCCTCACCAGCATTGTTGCCCTAAATGAAAGCACTGCGTAGCATATACTTCAGAGCAACTTACTTAAAAATGCTGCTTTATCTACCAGCAGAACAGATCTTCTGGGTTAGCCTGGCTTTTCTGGACAGTGTACTAAGTTATTTTCTGCCATCTGGTGTCCAGAGACTAAAGGCAGATGTTACCACTAATCAGAGTCTTCCAGATGGTCACCAGCCTCAGGATGTTTGTCTTACACAATTCTGTAGCCAAGAACCAAAGAGCTCCCCTCATAGCCAAAATTCAACGATATTACCGAGGGAAATACCATCTGTGTGCTCTCACTGGGATTGAGTTAGACCTAACTCATCTGGAAAGAGCACTGTTTGGCATTTTGAGAAGCTTCTTATCCTATCAAAGATCTCAAAGTGCTTTGATACCTTTAATCAAGCCTCATTAAGCCTCACATGCACATCTGTAAGGCAAGTCAGGCTTTTTTCTCCCTTGGTTACAGAAGAAAACACTGAAGCACTGGAAAGCAAAGCGACTTGCCCTGGGCAGGGCTGTGGAGCCTGATGGGATTAGCTTGAATGTTGTGATATATTATCAATGCAATATCATTCTTCTGGGGTCTCTGGAGGGTTATAGCAGGCGATGAGGCAAGTCCATTGGGAGGCCAGGAAACCAAATGAGGAACCTAGACTTTGATTTTTCTATTTAAATTAAATTCATTGTAATGTCTTTATAAAGACTCGAAATAAGCATTTTAATGTGTAGGAAGCTGCCCGCTCTCCAGCATCCTTAAATCTCCTCTGCCTGCTTATTTTGTGGCCCATTCAGTAGCCAAGGAATATCTGCTTTCGAGCAAAGAGAGACACAAAGTTAAAGTCTGACCCATGTTCCTGAGGGATTGTCCCAGGGAAATCACTGGTGTACGATCCGGTCACAGTTTCTGTCAAATACAGCAAAGTTTGGCTAACGAGCGTGTGCTTGCTAGGGGATGCAGGCACCATGCTCCTGGGAAATACTTTGTTGTTCTTTTTTATTTTTTTTTTTTTAAAGTTCAAATCAACTTTATCCATCTTTGTTATTTTCATTGTAACTCAGATGATCTAAAAATTGCCCAGGCCTCCAGTGTTTACTTTCGAAACAATAGAAAATGACTGGCTTTCAGTCACATGTATCCCAAGACTTCTTTTTTTTTCTTTTCTAAAGCGTAATTAGAGTTCCTTCCATGGCTAATTAAATTCTCCAGTGAATGAAAACAAATTTCCTGGAATGAATATCATCTTGATTCACTTTGGGCAAAGCCAGGCTTACATGCTTCTCCCACTCTGTTCTCTGAGGGTGTTGGCTACGTTTCCGAAATCTTCTTGTCAACACATGACAATGCAGGGAAACAGTCTGGTACCAGGGTCTGCGTACTCCTTTGCCACGGATTACAAGAAATTGTGTCTACTTTATTCCTCTTCTCTGCTCGATGTGATTTTATAGGCTTTTCTTGCCTCCTTCGTTAATCTTTTTCCTAAGCAGAGGAGCGATAGGCTTTTTAACCTCTCTCTATACAACATGGTTCTGTACTTCTGATTATACACCTTAGCCTTTGCTGGACCTTTTCTGGTTTGACTATATGCTTCTAAGCACGAGATACTGGTTGACTGCCACAGCTCCATGAGTTCATTAGAATATATATATGGTAGAAATATGAACCCTTTTCTTATTTACAGAACTCAGGGTGCAGTTCACAGAGTGGCTTCCCCCCTTTACTCAGACCTTTCTCCAAACTTCTGTCTCCCCATTAGGAAGCAGTCTATAGTAATAAGCACTGAGAGAAGTCAGAATTATTGTCCTGACAACGCTGATTTCCCAGTACCTTGCTGTTCTGCCACATTTCCCTCCCAAGGAAGGCACCTATCAGAAGTGCTCACGTGGTTTCTGAGTGCACAGCAGTTGATTTTTACTGCTGATACAGTCACATGTATGGGAGAAATTCCTACAACTTAGACATTAGTTACAGCGAGTAAGTTAATCTTTAGTGCCCCAATTCCCCCCAATGACTGCTCAAGAAAATGGCGCTCTTTTACCTTTAAATGTGGTTTGTAGTTCCCAGTGATGGAGGGATGCAGCCTTTTGTGTGATCACACTCATTTGGGTTTGAGAGCAATTTGCTCATAACTTGCTGAAGGCCACCAAGAAATCAGTTTACAAGCCACTTTGGATCGAAGCGGGGAAGATTCCTCCCAGGGCAGACAAAGATCCGTACCTGGCAAAGTCAGCTCCTTTCCTGTGCTTGTTCCCTGGCTGTCATCTTCCCCGTGAGTCTGTATTTTGTACTGAGTGTTCCCTGGGGCAAGGCAGGCCTATACTCTGCATTTGGCAGTCAAGTGAGGTTAAAGTCAGCCCAAAAGAGACAATAAATCATTATCATGGTTAGACTGTGAGCAGATGCCTTTGGAGGCCATCCATTTTGAAGGCAAATTCCTTCCCTCTCTGACGTTTGCTTTCCTGTTTATTCCTTTCAAAGCCTCCATAAATGGTGCTCAGTTCTCCATCATCTTTTGACACTTAACTCTGTGTCCAACTGGCCTCCAATCACCTCTTGGTGGTAAACATCATCACGTTCCCTCATGTGCTGGAAAACTTCATTCTCCAGACTTGTAGTTTATAGTTTTATCACCCAAATTCCATTGTCCTGTCAGAAAGGGGACATGGACCATGCACTGAATAATAAGACAGAAGCAAGGTGCCACTTCAGAGCTGGACAGAAGCAAGGGCATACTCTGTCTACTTCCTCTACATCTACATGATGTCTACTATGACAGTTTGTTAGCTTGGGTATGTCAACTCAGATAGCTGTAGCGGCACAGAACTATTTCACCTGGATGCTCAGGCTGTGGTGAGCTGGTTGATGGTTGCATTTCTGTGGAATGAGATATCGCTCATGTCACTTACCAGCTGAGCACTGGTTATTCCCAGCTCCTTGCTAAAACGGCATGAAACAAGTAGACCATTTTCACCTGAGTGTCAGGCCACTGCAGAGCAGCAATGCCGCGTTGGAAGTGGAATGGACGTGACCTCATTTGGCAAGAATGGCAGTTCCCGAACTACTGTTGTTTGCTTAGTAACATGTGAGCTGTTATGTGTGAAATTGCAGGTCTACTGAGTCAATTGACTTCATTATGCCATGAAATATTGGCAAATTTGACAGTAAAAGGCTGATTTCATACACTGCGTTATGTTGCCAAGAAGTTAGCTTGTGCTTCTGCTCAAATGCAGGATGCAGAAAGGCTAAGGATGAGAAGACAACAACTCTACTGGCAGCCACCATTTGGCTTCAGTCTCTGCAAAAGGGAGGCACCAAGCTCTCTGCCACGGGGTAAAAATTAACATCTGCAGAATATTTTGGAAGAGGGAAGTATCACAGAAGCAGACACTGCTTGGTTTTGTGTGGGCTTGTGGAGGTAGTCTGTGATTTTGCTAAGAGACCACACTCACGACTCTTAAATTTCATAGAGCAAGAACATGACTTGGATAATACCTATACAGGGAGAAAAGAACCTTGCTTTTACATGTCGTGGATCCTGAGATGTCAAAGATAGCAGCTGGATGTGCCAACTGTAGCCATGGGTTAGAGGGATGGAGCCAGGACTGCACAGGACTCCTCTCCTACCATGTAAAACCCAGACTGAACACTGAGGGTCTACTCAAACAAATTTAGTCTCTACACTGGCATCGGTACCTCATCTATGCAGTTTTAGGAGTACAGCATGAGCTCCAGTCCTGTTCTTGGAGCACAAACACATCCTATTTGCCCCTGTTTGAGTTTTAGGGGCCACAGCTTTTCATTCAGTTTACATCTTCCACAAAAAATTTTGTCAACTGACATTTTCAGGAGCCATAAAGTAGCATAATCCCAGTGACTCCAGCCACCCTACACACGGTTGTGCTGTTTTAAACCTCAGTAAGTTCTCTGAGCCAGATATTACCCAAGACAGGCTGACACGAGACCTAAATTTCCCTCGGTCAGCTGCTCTCCCCTTTTTCCTGACGCCTCACCCTCTCCCCACATCGCCTCCTCGCCTCCCAGACAAAATGACACAGCCTGTGTTGATTTTTCTTAGCTCCCTCGGAGAACCAGCTATAAAGAACCTGCAGGCTGCCAAGAATAATCTAACAGCAGGAAAGCATAGTCTACTTGGACTGGCTATGCCACCCATGATGTGATGAGTGGAGCCAGGGGAGATGAGGAGACAGTGATGCTGAAGACTGTGCAGAGACTCAAAGCAGCATGGCAGGACTGATATGGGATCATCCTGGGAAATACTATGTGCTCTGGGTCTCTTCCACTCAGCAAGACTACCTGTGTAAAGCTCCCTCTTTATCGTAAGACCACAACGTGTGGCCACAAGGTCCTCAGCAACTTGCTCACCTCCCACCACAGGCTGGTGGGATGACTTCTCTGCATTAACTCCATCACAAACCAATGAACCAACGTTCCACTGGGTTTGAGTGGGTTGAGTACAAGCACTACGTGGAAGCTGACTCTATGGAGGCCCAAATTCACACTTCAAGAGGGTGCAGATTCTTTGAAAGCAGTAGATTCATACCCTCTGACAACTAGCAGATGCAGCATCAACCACAGCAGTAAGGGAAAGAATGTAGAAATCAAATCATCCTCCATCCTGGTAGAAGCCTACTGGAGAAGACACTGCATTTGAGGGCCTGGTGTTTCGGGCTAGGGACATATCAAACATAGCCTCTGTCCTTCCACTGTCTTATGTGGAAGGACTCGTAATATATACATACATAAGTCACAAAATTTCCTTGTATCTGGCTTTCTGATTTCTGAGATGTGAATAAACCTCACTTCATGATGTGCTTTGAGATCCTGGGAAAAAGAGATACCATAGAAGTGTCCACAAATCTTATAAAGTAAAGATGAAGCATATAGCTAATCAACTGCTAGGAGAGATAACTCATCCTACCATTCTTCTGGTAGCGATTTCCAGCTTTCAGGAGCTCAATCCAATTTGGATTTAGGGCTAACGCAGCCGAGGCTGGAGTCAAACCAGGTCAGAGCCAAAGCTACGAGCCAACAAATACTGTTTGGGAGCTTGTGTGCTGAAGTGAGCTTGTGCCTTTACCCATGAGTTTGCCTGCTGCCTGTGTGGTTCTGTGGTGGCCCCAGTGATGACTTCAGAAAGGACAGAGAGTAAGTAGCTGAGAATGAATAGTGTTATTTTTCCACAGCTCATTAAATCTCTAATAAGTGACTTGCTGTGTTGCTTTTGGGAGGATGTCTTGTGGTTGCTGAGGGGAAGATGGCTAATGTGTTTATTTGTATGTTGCAGTTTGGAAAATTCCTTAAGTCATATTTCTTTCTATTTCAGTTGGGGCCACAGTCAGAGCTGATGCTGTAGAGGTTGCCAAAGCTGGTGAAAGGGAAGGCAGGCAGCAGGGGGAAAAAGGGCTTTTCCCTCTCTCTTATCATGGATATAATCCCTGCCTCACCTTGCACCTTGTTCACACACCAGGCTCTAGTAAATATTAGAGCTGGGGAAAAAAAAAAAGAGCCCAAATCTTTATTTCCTTCTTCATGAGTGGGACCGGTTCACCTTCTACATCTTTCTCCTCCGTGATGTGAAACGATTTCTATAGAAAAGACAATCCTGGCTTTAAAAGCCATGTCGCCAATACATCAGCTGGCAAAGGAAGAATAGTCCCTGCCATAGGTCACACATTCATCACGACCACAGGCTGTTTGAGGCTCTTCTTGTTTGTTCAAGAAAGAAATCCAGCACATGATAAATCTGTGGCTGCCACCTGCCTCCCCCCTCGCTTTGGGCCAACACAAGCAATAATACAAAAATGCCACTGGCAAGTGAAGGAGGAGGCCAAAAGCTGGATGAATACAAAAAACATTTGGGGTTTTTTTGGTTTGTTTTTGTGTGTGTGTGGTTGGTTTGGGGACTTGTTTGTTTGTTTGTTTGTTTGTTGATTTTAAAAGTCAGTGGTCTGCTTTGTGGCAGTTACAACTCCAGCATAGTAGTACCAAGAAAAAACTCTAACCTTCCCTCCCGTGTGACAGAGACTGCCATCAACCACCCAGATCCACTGGGTTCTGCTACACACACAAACAACAACTAGTGTTGTGTCAGAGCTTCTGACAAGAGAGAATAATTTTTTTTCCGCCTTTATTTGCTTTAATTTCACACATACCACTGAAATTCCCGGACAATCCATTCTTCTCTAGCTTCCTTTATGGCTCCATCCTGCAGGATGAGGAACCCTGAACCAATAAAGCACCTGGACATGGACTTGACCCTAAGCATGGAGAAGACTTGCTGGGCTCACCCAAAGGGCTGAGTCTCAGCCGTGGCCAGGGTTTCCAGCCACTAGACCACAGAGAAGGAGACCTCTTGGCATTCGGTGCTTTTTTTGCTATGAAAGGAGCTCTAGGAATGCAAGACATTTTTCTATACTTTGGGTCTTCGAATAGAAAACAAATCAAAGGCATCCAAGCCTAGCCAGCCACTTTATTTTATACACAAACTTATTTCTGGAATTTGTGTTCTTCAGAAGTAAGCACTTGCTGGGATTCATGAATATCACAAAGTTCAGAAAAACGATCACAAGGAGCTAAAAAACAGCAGAAAAAACACACTGAAAAAGCCACTAACCAGAAGATCTTGCCTGTATGGGGTGTGACAGACTATCGGAAAGTAGAAGGTCACACATGTAGATGGATCTGAGACAGATCCCTCCTAACCTTATCAAGTAATAATCACAGCAGAGCTGGCAGACACAGAGCACAACCATCAACCACGTATAGAGGCTGTAAATTATACACACAATTCACTTCCTACTATAGTAGGAACTGCTTTTGCCCATTTTGCCCAGTATGTTTGCTTTCAGGCCTTCCATTCCTCCTCCCAGTCAGATTTTCCAGTGCAGCTGCTTGGTCAGGGCATCTTAGCACAGAGCTCCCTTTCCATCGTCCCAGCTTGCGAGGTGCGTGTGGATTTCGTAACAGGTTTATTTAGCAAGATCTGCTGACCAGTCTCCTTTGCCAATCCTGGCATATTTCTGGAAAATGAAAGCTGTGACACACTCATTCCACAACTTGGAGGACAAGGCCAAGTGGATCCTTTCCAAAACCATCGCAGGGCTAGTGACTGGCTCTCTTCTCACAGATCTAAAAACCTCATCTCCCAGCAAATCCTTTTCCTTGAAGAAACCCCCATCAAAGACATTAACACAGAACATACATTGCTTTTAGGGACTACAGGGTGTGAGAAATTGCTTTCAAATCTAAAAGGTGAATGGCTACTTTGCTATGACTTCTACTGCTTGCTGCAAAAAGAGTCCAGAGCATAGAAAATCTGGCTGCCATTGAGCTGAGATCTGTAGAGGAGAAGGTGGCCCTGCTCATGTGTGGGCTGGACCGACAAACTCTGGAGTTCCTTCCAACCTATATAAATCTGTGATTCCACAACGGCCCTGTCTGTTGGAGACAACAGTCTACAACGTGTTGGTCCCAGCACAAGTTCCATCACCTCGTCTTTTCTCACCAGGCGAGGAAAGAGAGACCAAGACTTCAGCAGATAAGCCACAAAATCCATTGTAGAATACTGTCAGCCAAAGCCCAGATAAACCCGAAGCAGGGGGCTTGTTTTTAGGCCTGTCAACCTGACTCGTAACCCCCAGACAAAAGAAATACCTATGAGGAAATATTTATTTTAGTGCACATTCCAGGCTATCAGATTTCTGGCAGTTTGATTTCAGCGCTCTGGGGACCAGGAGCCATGGGCCAAACGTGACAGTATCTCTGAGCACCCTTAATCTTATTTCACTGGGAATTGTGGGCTGGCCCCAGGCGGTCTCCAAGGAATCAACCCTCATTTCTGTCGTCTTCTCATGTCACCCCAACACTGCCTGACACCCCGGGCAAACTTTTCAGCTCAGTGTTGCGCACACAGATATATTGGTCTGAATTTGCACACATAAGTTGTGTGGATTCCCTTTGCTAATTCGCACATGACTGCAAGACAGAGGTCTTTTGGAGCACATCTAAGCTTTGCACTGGGCTGGGATTTGTACGTGATAGATTTAATTTCACTTTTGTTTATACTGACTCCAGCTTGATGAATTCAGAAGGGTTGTTCTCGGCATAACTGAGTGTCAGAAGCCACCCAGATATGGAAGATTTAAAATGGAGCCAGAAGGATAAGACGAGCCTCACTGGGACACATTCTGGGAGTGACAGTGAATTTCAGAGATATTTTTTTTCATCTATTAATTTTTTAATCTTTGGACATCTTTAGAACCTCTCTGAAGTGAGGTACTTTCAGCCATGGTTTTTTGTTCTAATTATTCTTAAGACCTTCACACCGGAGGCCTGAGCTCTGGAAATGTTCTCCCTAAGGTATTTTACAGATGGGATGAAAGGAGAAATACTGGATATGTTGCAGGAAGCCTCCCTGGCTTTCACAAGCTTTCTGGTTTATTTTTGCAGACACGTACAGCTCAAGTCAGAAAGGACTCCAGATCTTGGGGAGCTTCTCCAAACCCCAAGTTCCAAACACCTTGCAGTCTTCCTGAGTAGCTGCATTCATTTGTCTCCAAATGGTCTGAGAAAAGAACTGCCCTTTTCTTGAGCTCAAATCATGTGTTCGGGGAAGTATCAAACAGCTGTAAGTAAATGCCAGGGAGCTGGACCCAAGAGCCTGCAGAGTGATAAAAACAGATAGACCTGGACGTCAAAGGGACCAGCTTTCCTTTATAGAAGCGCCAGCGCTGGCCTGAGCAGCTCCTTTCATGAGCAGTGAGTTGGCTGGCACCACACAGACCTTCCCAATCATTTAACTCACTTTTCCACAGCCAGACAGGCTTTGGACAGGTGCTTAATAGCTGAGCAGGGCTAATTAAAACCACTCTTGCAAAATCTGACCAAGGCTAATTAAAAAAAAAAAAAAGATAAATTAATGATTGGCCCTCTGGAGCTCTGGTAGAGTCTGTAGATGAATCCTCCCAGTACCCGGTGCTGTGCTGGAAGCTGGGGAAGATGCTTTAGGGGTCCCCATGCACTGGGAAAAGACAACTTAGCAGGAGGCACAGGCACTTTGAGATGACTTTAAGTTTGGCTTTCTTCCCCAGGGTGAAGCTGGGTAGATCACCCACCTTATTTGCAAGGACGCACCCTGTGTCTTGAAACAAACTGAGAAGAAAAGCACGTGCAAGAAGAAAGCACAAGCTGTTTGAAGAACCACGAATAAGGCTGCCAGCCCTGGGTTGCTCGTGCTCTGCTGGCAGGCACCCAACCTCACGGGGCTCACTGCTTGTCAGAGACAATCACGCCAAAAGAAGACGGCATGAAGACGCTGTTTTCTTAACATATTCTGAAAGGGACTGGGCATGTGATGGTGTCGAGATCAATACATAATGGAGTGAAGACAAAACCTGGAATTGTCCCCACCTGGGTGATGCTGAACATGTCACTCACCTCTCAGTTTCTCTCTTTGTACCAAAAGATTTTTCAGGAAGTGACTGTCTGTCCTAAAGCCTTGTCTGAGGACACTAATGTAAGATTAAAAATGAAAAGCAACAGGTATAGACACCTGCTTTCTCCAGATGAAAAGCCACAGCAGATACACTAGGGGTATCTACCCACAGAGAACCAGACCCAAAACCATCATAAACCCCTTTCTTTCCTCAGCTTCAAATGCACCCACACTGTCAAAACGTCAAGGCTGTAGCAATGAGGTAGAAAACCCCATTTTTCATTGCTCTGCTTAGGATTGATTTGTACCACTAACTTTGATATGGGCTGGTGAATACCCTAACACTCTGCCTGCTGACCTTTTAAAACTACATAATATTTCCTGCTAAAAATTGCCAAAAGGAAGTTAGTTAACTGCAGCCACCAAGCACCCATAATCATGCTGTAAGTTAGTGCCCTGAGGAGGAGAAAGATGCGCTGGAGGAATTCAAATCACTTTCAGAAGAATTCTTTCAGGCTGTCCGGCCTCTGGAAACACACAGGTTGTATTCAGAAGGGTTTCTTAGGCTCATAGCAAGTTAGGAAGGAGATGGCTGCAAGGGGTCATCTATATCATAGAATCATCTCAGTTGGAAAAGACCCTTGGGATCATCAAGTCCAACCATCTACCCTACTCTACAAAGTTCTCCCCTGCACCATATCCTCCAACCCCACATCTAAACCACTCTTAAACTCATCCAAGGATGGTGACTCAACCCCCTCCCTGGGCAGCTTCTTCCAGTGTCTGACCACTCTTTCTGTGAAGAATTTCTTCCTAATGTCCAGCCTAAACCTACCCTTTTGCAGCTTGAATCCATTCCTTCTTGTTCTATCACTAATTACCTGTGAGAAGAGACCAGCACCAACCTCTCTACAGTGTCCTTTTAAGTAGTTGTAGAGAGTGATGAGGTCTCCCCTCAGCCTCCTCTTCCTCAAACTAAACTGCCCCAGTTCCTTCAACCACTCTTCAAACGATTAGTTCTCCAGACCCTTCAACAGCTTCGTTGCCCTCCTCTGCACCCGCTCCAGCACCTTGATGTCTCTCTTGGTTCGAGGTGCCCAGAACTGGACACAATACTCGAGGTGTGGCCTTACCAGTGCTGAGTACAGGCAGACAATCACCTCCCTATTTCTGCTGGTCACACTATTTCTCATACAAGCCAGGAGGCCATTGGCTTTCTTGGCCACCTGGGCACACTGCTGGCTCATATTCAGCTGCTTGTCAATTAGAACCCCAGGTCTTTTTCTGCCAGGCAGTTTTCCAGCCACACTTCCCCAAGTGTTAGGTTGGGGTTACTAAGCCCCCTTCCCCAAGTGTTAGCATGGGGTTATTGTGGCCCAAGTGCAGGACCTGGCACTTGGCCTTGTTGAAGCTCATACCATTAATCCAATGATCCAATCTATCTAAGTCTCTCTGTAGAGCTTCCCTATCCTTATGTGAATCAATGCTCCTGCTTAACTTGGTGTCATCTGCAAGATGAGATAAACACATCCTTGTCTTTGTCCCAGCCAGCAGCCTGTACAGCACCATTTGTAATTCAAGATTAGTGTCTTGGTGTGACGAGGGTGGAGGGCACACATGTGACTTGTCCTGTTCTCTGTGCCCTAGTCAAGATGCGGCAAGTGTGAGAAGGGGATCAAGTGTCCGCCTGGATCAGTTCTTGTGGTGAGTCTTTGATTCATGTGACATCTCACAGACTGTTTGCAGATAGTGCTTTGATGTCCTTCTATTGCTCTACAGATGCCATCTCGATACCTCAAAAAATATGCCTTGATATGTGGCTCATTCATTAGCAAAGTTTGTAAGAGAAAGCAGAAACCAAGGGAGAGTTACTCTAGAAAAACACAAACATGAACCACAAGGCTCCTTACAGAGCTGGCACAGGCTTTGCCTGAATTTCAGGAGTCCTTGAGAGCATGTGGTGTGGGGAGTTTCCCCCCCTTAGCAGGGGGGAGGTGTCTTTCTTTCATCTTTTACTCTTTTCACATTATCACCAAGGAAAGCCAGTTTAGGAGTGCCAATGGCAAATTCCCGGTCTGGACCATTGATTTGTTCACACAGATGGGCTGGTTTTGCCTGCAGCTTGTTTGTGCGTGAGTGACAAACATTTCTAGAGAGGAAAACAACCAAACATTTCATCTCCATGCTGGCTCAGAATTGCCCAGCAGCCACATCTGGCTTCTTAGGCTTCATTACTTTACTGTATGGCAAAATTTTTCCGTTACTTTTTCCCAATAGTCACACTGACATGTATTCTATGGATTTGGCAGATAACAAAATAGACTGTGGTGACCTCACATCTCTAGATATGTCATTGGTCTTCAGCTTTGGATAGTCTAAATTTTTACGGCTTTTCCTGTAGGGTAAAAAAATTATTCCTCTGTTAGGCAAGGACACTGCCATATGTGCCAAAATGTACAATGTTTGTCTAAATATTGTAGTATCTTCTATCTGTATCTATGTTAATTATACCTGCAGGAAATGCCAGGAAGCAAGAATCTCGCTCACTGTGAATTACGCTCTGGGAATACAACACTTGGCTGCCATTTCACCTGTGCAAAAGTTTCCCTGGTAAGAAGCACATTTGCCTCAAATTCATTTTGACAAAAGCAAGGCGGGTATTAGAAATACAGCCATGGAAACAGACTGTGCTGAAGTCCTGGCTGCATTTGTGCATTGCGTAGCTGAGACTGGGCTTGTCTGGGAGTCGCTCTCCATCCTGGAGATAGAGGGCACTGGACTAAAAACAAACCTGCGGAAATGCCTGCATGCTGATGGATTGCGGTCTGCCGCTTTGGTATTGTTGCTTTGGGTTTTGTCCTGCAGAGGAAGAGAAGGAGTTGAATGTTTGTAGTCTGGTTTCCTAAGGAAATGAGGCATGAATGATGGTATTTCGCTTGTGCATGTGCCTTCCCGAATAATTGATGGCTCATTGGAGCTGAACCAAAGTGAGGAGCAGAAGGTCTTGCAGCTATATTGTCCCTTACCAGTTTTGTGAAAATGTGTGGCTGGGAGAAAACACCTGAAGAAGAAATGGTAAAAGAAAGACTTGTGTGAATTTGAGCTCCTATAGGTATTGAAGAATCTCACTAGAAAGCTTAGTGGGAGTGGAAGATTGAGGAGAAGGGAAAGATGGAGTTGGACATACAGTACTCACGTACAGATCTTCAGTCAGCACTTATACCTCAATGAACACTTCTGCATCCCTTCGTTAGACAATGTTTCTCTTCCTCTGTACTGTCCAACTTGTTCCCATTGTGGTTTCCTCCTTCTGTGAGTAGATGCAGAAATAGGTGAAAGCAGTTAAATCAGGCTTCTGAACCAAATCACCTTTTGGCAGGGACACAGTAAGGACACAGGAAGGAGATATACTGGATTGGCACAGGACTGAACATTTGCTTTACTCACCGAATGGCCAGTATTGCTCAAGGGCAGCATGAACCTTTACATGAAGCTCTTGGCAACAGAGCACACCATTTTAGGGGGTTCACCTGCACACATCTGGCCTTTTCATGCTTTGTCAGAAATTATGGCTATCACTTAGTTAAAGGAATAGAGTAGATTCCACAATAAAGCTGTACCTTGCCTGTGCTGCGCAAGATGACTTATCCCAACTTGTTCTTGTTGGTTCCCCAGAGATCCGTCTGCTGCCCTGGCTACTATGGACACATGTGTGAGATGTGCCCAGGGAAGCCAGGCTTGTGGTGCTCCGGGAATGGGGAATGTCAGGATGGCATCGAGGGCAGCGGAGAGTGCCGATGCCTGGAGGGTTTCCATGGCACTGCCTGTGAAATGTGTGAAGTGGGCCGATATGGAGCTGACTGCAAATCAGGTGACACTGGTGGATATTGCAGCTTGTCTCTACCATCCTGCTTGCCAGGGGAGAAAAGTGGCCACATCTCAGCTCTTGGGAGGGTTGGTGGGAGGGAAGAAATGTCCCAAGACCTCTGAGACAGGCAAAGAGCTGGCAGGCCACCGAGAGAGGGAAGCTTGTGAACGTTGGTGGTTGGCCAGAGGAGTGGCCCCATTATTCATCCTCAAACCAAGAGATGACTGACGGTGTTATGCTGCTTATATTGCTGCCACCCAAACTACAGAAAGTAGAGGTGAGTGGTCTATTCCTTGGCCTTTTGGCCTAACAGCGAGAGAACAAGAGCTGATATTCCTGTGACATTTTCTTTATGACAGTTTGATGCATTAGATTAGGAACAGAGCACCCAGGGAAATGGCAGCAAGATCCTGCTTGTGAGACCTGATTGGTTTGACAGTGATGAGTGTTTATATTTCCCCTGCAGAATGTGCCTGCGACAATGGCATATGTAATGATGGATTGCAAGGGGATGGGAGCTGCGAGTGTTTCCCAGGTTGGAAGGGCCCTACCTGCCGAGAAAGTACGTGAGTGTGAAGGGGCCCATGGTGTAATATTGCCTTTTTGGCACATAAATCTGTGTTAGCTGACCAAGGTGACCACAGACACACGTGCTTTGTGTCTCCCCAAAAGCTTAACAGACTGTGCTAGCTCATTCCTGCACACAAGCTGAATTTGTGGTGTGACTTTCCCAACAGCCCCGGAGTTATTTGGGTGAAATTCATGTAGGGAAAAGCATATCAGCTGCTTCTGTCGCCACTGAGATTTGAGACACTTCAACAACAGCCCCTTACCCTGGGAGAGAGATGAAAGCTCCCAGCCAGATTGGGGTGACCACAACTCCTGTTACTTGCATAAGAAGCTGTGGCAGGTTTTGACTTGAAGTCTCCAGAGGGCCACAGTGTGTCTGCTGAGTTGCTTTTCTCCTCACAGATTGATTTAGGTGAGCTCAGGCCATGGTCTGCAGTTCTCAATGAATCTGTCATTGTGTGTCAAAGTAATATGTGGAAGGTGGTTACTCCTGGAATTTGGGATTGTTTACCATTAGGGTGGGGGATAAATGGAGCTCCTAAATACTCGCGTGTTTTAAAGGTTTGCACACAAAGACTGATTTTGTAGTGAAGCCAAATGTTTTGGGGGCACTTGGAAATTTAGTGGAACTTTCTTATATAGAGTAAATGTAAAGCATGAAACAAGTTCATCTTTTGCACCAAATGGCCCTGTATGTCTGCATTAACGAGGTTTCAGTCCTTGTTTCATTCCTAGCAATCTGGAGGCCATGCAGGTAGGATCAAATTGAACTGTTAGCTCAGACAGAGAACATCAAATTCACTCCATTGCAGAGTGCCAAAACGTAAATCCCATGAGGTTTTCCTACTGCCACATAGGATGTGAGAGTTAGCATAACTGCTGATGTGTCCCATCATCAGTCAGGGCACCGCAAGTGTGGCAGTGAGCCTGTTTGCAGAGTCTTTTACATGGCAGAAATGGCCCCAGCAAGTGCTAAATTGAAAATGCCAAGTCACGTTTGTGTTTTCTTTTGCAGTAATCGAGATTGACTTATGCAATAACACTTGCCATCAAATGGCCAAGTAAGTACAAACAAGGGGCTGGGTCATTCTCAGAAAGCCATGTGTGTTTGTGTGAGTCTTACATAGAGGTGGTTCTGTGTTGAGGGCTGGGAAGAGGTGCCTGTTTGTTAAGGGTGCATAAATGTGAGATCCATCCTGGGAACTCTCTTTGGTGCTAAGCCACCATCCACTTTTCCCAAGGACTTTGAGATAAATTCTTTCCAACCTCCTTCTCTATGTGTGGATGGGAGAAAGCAGAGACTCCAAGGTACTCCAAGTCCAGCCTTATTCATGGAGCAAATCCAGCAGCTATTTACAAGCCCTTTCTGCCTTGCCTGTCCCCACCAAGGAATTAAATAGGCTGGTGGGCTGTGAAGCCTTCTCCATTCATTATCTGGTCTCCTGTTTTGGGGTACTGGAACCCATCCATCTCCGTTGCATGGTCATGGTAAGGACGCACTGTGCCAGGTGTGAAGCCTGTGCCTGGATGCCAGCTTCCCAGCCAGTGTGACTTGAGGATTTGGGACTGTAAAGAAATACCCAGCAACTTCAGGCATGTTCCTCCTGTCATTGTGGTCTCTAACTTGCACATGCCAGGCTTGTATGGTGTTTCCCACTGGCCAAGCAAATCAGGAGGTGTCATCAGTGATTGTTAATCCCTTTCTTGTTTCAGCTGCCTCAATAGTTCTGCAGATTCCCCACCTACATGCTCCTGCTCTGCTGGATACACAGGGAATGGGACCCATTGCACAGGTACGTCCAGCAAGTGTGGGCGAGATTCAAAGCTTGCAAACAGCTGTTGAGGCTACACAGAGATAAGGGGTTTGTTTGTGAAATAAATGGCGTGATGTTGCCAGGGAAAAGATCATTCGAATCCTTTTCCTCTCAGTCATCCACCATGAACTCTGTCATGATTTGGTAGAGAGGTTTTCCAGACTGGAGCTTTATGCAAGATGCTCCTGATATTGCTAGAGCCATCGAGAGGGAGATAAAAAAGCAGGCACGTGTAGCAGGGCACTTCTTATTGCTTGTGGAGAGAGATGCACATGAATGGATTGGTTTAGTTCTGGTATCACAGCAGCAATAGCAAAGATATAAAAATCTTAACTAGGTACGCTGAGCTGATTCTCTGTCTCTTGTTTGTGGTCACAGAAATAGATCCATGCACTATCGATCATGGTGGCTGCTCCGTACATGCTGTGTGTACTAAAGTGTCCCCAGGAGAGAGAACCTGTGTTTGTAAGGAAGGATACGCTGGAGATGGGACACTCTGCATGGGTGAGTGTTTAGTGCATGTTTTGGTGATAACAGCCAGACATCATCCATGCAAAGGGGAATTTCAAGCTAAAAGTGATAAAATTTCAGGTTAAAGTGTTGATTAGCTCAATTCTTCTTTCAGTCTGTTCATGCAGTGATTATTTCAAAGCCAATAATTGCTGGCTGATCTTGATTGAACTGCATTTTAGCTTTTTGTTAAGGTGTATGTACACGTATGTGTACGTGTGTACATACATACCTTAGGTATGTGCTCAGCATTCTCCCAAGTCATGATTAGCAAAGTGGTCATCACTGTCCCAGCACAGGACCACACAGAAGTGGGCAGAGAGACCACACTTCCCTTGGCACCTGAGGCTGGATGGCCTCAGACCAGTGTTCTGGTCTCAAACCAAAAAAGTACTGAGAGGCTTTTTACCCTGATACATACCATGGGGAGGTCCAGAGGTGGAGGGTGAGGACAGTCTCCCACAGTGGTGCTCTGAGATGAAGATGGAGCTTGGGAGAATCCAGTCCTCTCATATCCTTTAAAGCACACCCAGGCAGGTGTGGGATTTTTTGTGGGCAGATTTATCACAACTCAGAGATCCACGTGTGCCAGGAATAGAACTTGTGGTTTTACCCTATTCCTTTGCTATCACAAGTCACTTTTCCACCAAAATGTTTCCCAAGCTGGGAAGGTCCTCCCTGTTGCTTTCCCAAGTCTTCTTCGGGTCACCAATTCCTAGCTGCCTTGAGCAGCCCTCAGCAATAATGTGGCCTTATTGTTTTGCTGCAGAAATTGATCTCTGTCTCGAAAGCAATGGGGGCTGCCACACCAATGCAGAGTGCATTAAAACAGGCCCAAGGAAGGTGAGTACACAAGACGGATCTGAGGGCAACATTATTATGGAGATTGTCACAGTTATATAATTTTCTTAGAGAGAGGCCTTTCCACAGCAGTGTGCTGCCTTGTGCTTAGTACCTTCCACACAGAAAAGTTGCCCAGTAAGGAACAACATGAAAAGATTGCTTTTTCCTTGAAAGTAGATGCCTTCTGTTGGCCAACATCTGGAAGCAGTCTTGGGTTATATTTGTTGTTAACTCAAGCATGGTCATTTGTGAATGTAGCAATGGGTGCTATACCACATGTTTTCCATCCAGCTCGGCCATTGTGTGTCCTTTTTTTTGGGTCCAAGTTGCAGACTGAACATCTGTTCTCCCTTCAGGTTGCCTGCAACTGTCTTCCTGGTTACAGTGGGGATGGCGTGAGCCAGTGCAACCCCATCAACTTGTGTGAACAGGTATGTCTGCATTTTGCTGTTACCAGAGGTGAAGGCCACAGCCTTGAAGCATTCCTTTCTCCCAACAGTTAGCAGAAAGAGCGGGGTTAGCCTGCTTGTTTAGAGCTGCCTGTTTTGCCTTTTCACATACTGAAGGGATTTCCTG
Organism: Gallinago undulata; assembly: GCA_026546715.1. NCBI lineage: Eukaryota > Metazoa > Chordata > Aves > Charadriiformes > Scolopacidae > Gallinago > Gallinago undulata. The sequence goes on from JAOTQQ010000008.1 coordinate 6,006,601, forward strand.
GTGTGTTTGGTTTCCATTGCCTCTCAAAATGACCTGCAAGTACATCAACCACGTGGCACTCCCTCTTGTGGGAGAAGCAGAATTGAAACAGTGACGTAGGGTTGGAGGCACGTGGGCTTGTTTCTCTGCATTCAGTTTGTGTGGAACATACTCAAAAGCTTAAGAGTAACCTGTGCTCATGGCTTCACTGCCACGTCAAAATGTCTCTCTGAATCATGGGTTTTGCCATCACTCTGAGTTCCAAAGGTGTGAGAATCTTATTTCATGGCTTTGGTGCTTGAGGATTTGGGTGAGGTTTATCCAAAGGTACTGGACAGATGGGAGGAATGGTTTCCTTTCCACTGGGCTGGATGTAGTTAGCATCTCCTGCATGCAAGTGGCTGATCAAATTGTTGGTGATGCCCCTCCAACGAAAGCTTTTTGCTTTTCTTGCTAGAACAATGGAGGCTGTAGTCCTTTTGGGCTCTGCAAGTACACGGGCCCAGGCACTCGAAACTGCTCTTGCTCTTGGCACAGTGTTGGAGATGGCTTCACCTGCCATGGCAAACTGTATCAGGTAAGAAGCATGAGCAGCATCTTTTGAGTTGGACCTCTTGCCCTACAGCAAGTTGTTCCCTCCCCTCCAAGTGTAAGCTGCAGGTGAGCAGATCTGTAGTGTCATACTACATGTGTGTGGTGTAGGGGTGGAGACAGGCAATCTATCCATAAATTGTAGGTGTATTTTATGTGAGAATTACAGTAAAGAGACTTCGCTCCAAAGGGAGTCATGATATATACACATTGCTGCTCTGTCAGTAACATTGGCCGTACCTCCAGGGTGCTGTTTTCTTAATGATAAGCAAATGGGAGTAATTATTTTTTTTCCCAAGGGGACCTACTTCTCCCTGTGGGGTCTGGGCAGGTGTCCCATGTAGCAATGCCAGGACTTGAGATCCAGTCTGGAGGGCAGCAGCCTGGCTCTGTTGCCAATACAAAGGCTGTCCTTGGGGAAACTGGTGTGATGGTAGGGGCAAATAAAAGCCATCAACTCCACAGCAGAGCAGGGAGAAATGTAATGAATTCTGTACTTCTGCTCTTCTGTTAATGTGGTACAATGAGGGAGTTTGCCCTGCCAAGCCTCTGTCTGCCACTCTGGACAGCATCCCAGAACTGCTAGTGGCAGCACAGTGGGGTTAAAGCAAAGGTTTTGTGAAGCACTCAAGATGTCCCATGAGCACAGGGGCAGTTAAACCTCTGAGACAGCTGCTGCAGAAGCAGCCAGCTTTCATCTCTCTCTCTGCTCCATCCTGCAGCATCTGTGATGTGAACGGTCCAGGCAGAGGCCACTGCCTGCTTTGTAACCCCCACATTGTCTGTGCCTGCAGCACTGGCAAGGGAGGGAGGGAAAGATCACTGTGGTGTGTCAGGAGAACTGGTATCTCATTGGGATGGGAGAGTGACTGAGGGTGGAAGAAGCAGGTCACCATTCTGGCTGTCCAGGAGCAAGTGGAAGGGACTCTGCTAACACCAGCTCTTTCTCTTTGTTTAAGGAGCTCGGAAGGATCGAAGATGCATACGTGTTCTTTAAGATGATACTGGTTGGTGACAAACAGCTTTGTCCTTGTCTCTATGTAGTAAACCCCACTTAGGATTTTCTGCAAAGGGTCTTGCTAACTGGAACCATGTTTTCTGTTTCCCTTCCTGCAAATGCTCTTCTACCACAGGCAGAAAATATCAAGGAACTCAGTGGGGCAGGGCCCTTCACTGTCTTTGTCCCACGGACAGATTTCATAGGAAACACCACAACAGTAAGTGTCCTGCTATCCCAAGTGCTGTCAGGTCTTTGGCAAGCTCCAGTTGTGGCAGTGTCCCCTCTGGGGCTGTCTGCCCAGTGAACTGAAGAATAGGGGCTGCACTGCAGAGGGTTAAAGACGTCCCCCATTCTCTGCCAGTGTAAGAGCAGAGGTTTGGGCACTGACCTACTGCAGAGACAATCTGGGCAGGGGTGGACATGGCTCCTGTTGTAAGGAGACCCTTAACTGGAGCCCCTGCCTCATGGTCCTCAGAGGCACTGTGTCTGATTTCTTGTCTGTGCCCCAGGCCCTGCCATTCCACTTCCATTGGTCCCTTCCTTTTAGTCCCAACAAGTGGGATGTTTGGGGCAAGTGGAGACCTGAGGGAGGAGAAATCCTTATTCATGACTCTGTGAACCAGGTTCTTAACCAACAGCTTTTTAGTGCTGATGTAATGCAATAGCCCAGTACCATCACTTACAAGTCCCATTGTGCAGCTTCACACCACTAGTTACAACCTTTTTCTCCCCAGCCCCCCATACACCCAATAAAGGAACAATTCCTAATTGCCACTTATCCCAGGCATCACTTCCTCAAAGCCAATGTGGTCATCATCATTAACATCATCAGGTCCCAGCGAGGGACCTGAATGCTGGTTTTGTCAAATTGGTTGAAATTTCCCAAAGCTCTCAAATGGTTTTGTGCATTCACTGCATTTTGGGGTGACTGGCTTTCCTGCAGGCATGGGTCAGAGGGGGCTTGAGCAATCCAAGTCTTCCTCATCAGGTCTGGGCCCCCCACCCTGCAAGGCAGAGTGCTCCCAGTGTGACTTCATTCTTGTTTTCTCTCTGTAGTTTGAGGAGTGGAGGAGCAGAGGTCTCCTCCGGGACCTGCTTCGCTACCACATGGTGGGTTGCCAGAAATTGCTGTCCAGTGACCTGGAAGCCCAGGAGTCCCTTACATCTTTATCTGGCCACAAAATAAAGATCACAGTGAAAGAGGTAGTTCTCTGCTGCAATTCCTTTCACTGCCCCACTTTTGCTGTCATTTGAAGGCCACCGTGGTTGTAGCAAGTGACTTGCCTGGGGCCCACAGATGGCTCATAGAGCTGTGCCGTGGGTGTGAATACCTCATCGCTTCCCTCCTCTCTCAGAATAGCATCTATCTCAACGAGGAAGCCAAAGTGGTCATGAGTGACATCATTGGTGTGAATGGGGTCATTCATTTCATCAACAAGATCCTCATTCCAAGTGACCTGGTGGACCGAAACATTTCCTCAAAGATCTCACAGGTAAGGCTGAAGCAGTGACTGTTCCCCGACAGCTGCCGTAGTGAGGACAGGGCCAGGATCTTTCTCCCGACAGCTGTGATAGGACCCTCAGCCCAAGAGCACATGGGGTGCTCTTCCTCCCTGTTCCTAGCTGTGAGGGCACAGGTTTGGGTAGTGAAGGTGACAGCATTTGTGGCAGAGCAGTACTTGGGACAGGAGCTGTGATTCATCACCAGGGAATATCAGTACTGGATGTAGACAAGGGGGATCATGTCCCATGCCAGCCGTTACACTCTTTTTCCAGTACAGAGCAGGTCACAGTCTGAGATTGCCACTGTCTCTCTGGTATTCCTGAAACAAGCGCTAGGAGCTTATAGATCCTACACTTTACAAAAGATAACACGTTTTCTGTACAGCACAAAAGAGTGCTGGATGTCATCCCAGCTCCTGCCATAGCAGTGTCTACCCAGGATGAATCAGAGAAGTGGCAGCTGCTGAATATGCCAGCGCTCGCCAGGCCAAATCCAGCAGCATGATGGTGATGGCAGAAAAAACTTGTGTTTAGCTACTGACATCATTAAGCGTCTGGTTTCTCCCCTGCATTGCTGCTCCAGGTCCTGGAGGGGGGGACCTCTTAGTGACAGTCATTTGCTTTCTTCCCTCCACAGCAAAATATCACGGAGGTGGCAGAAGCCTTTGGGTACACCATTTATAGCAAGCTGCTGCAGGTGAGTGACCTGACTCCTGCTGCTCTCTGGGGAGGTGGTGTGTACATGGGCACGTTCAAGTCTTGGCTTGTGGCTTTTTCTTTGTATCTCCTCTTATCTCGGACAGGACGCGGAGCTGCTGCCACTGGTTAGTGACCCTCTACATAGACCCTTCACCATGCTGTGGCCCACAGATGCTGCATTTAATGCCCTCTCGGAAAAAAGACAGAAGTGGCTCTACCGCAGAGAGCATCGGGACGTGCTGGCCTCCTACCTCAAAGCACACATGATCAGGGCCATAAAGGTAAATGTGACAACAAACAGGCTCATACCTCCCAAGGCCACATGTGGTGCCACCGCCTGCCTATGTTTACGCCAGAACAACCTTGCCAAATGTTTTGCCGCTGTAGAACACAGAGCGTATTAGTTGTCTGGAGAAGACCCAAAGCTGTTTGAGCATTTTAGGCAACTGCTGTTTCATTGAGAACCTCTGGTGCAGTGTGGCTGAGCTGAAACTTCTGTCATCAGCTTCCTGGGGAAGCCAAAGCATCAACACAGGGATCACAAACAGGCTTTTGTCTATAAGTGTGATGGACAAGGGAAGTCCAGCTGGACAAGACCAGGGTCTGGTTATGCACACTGGTCTCTCACTGTCAGGAATCTGGGTCTAACCCAGCGTGGTTACACTGCTTCACCCACACCAGCTTCACAGTGTGGCTGCTAAGCCCTGTCCTCACCAGGCAGCATCCCATTAGAAGCATGAACTGCCAGTTTTTCCTGTCTCTCCCTTCACATTCTTCTTTTTCCCTCTTAGATTGTGGCTGGTAATGTGCCCCAGATTGAATCCATACGGACCATGCACGGCTCCACTGTCTCATTCAGCTGCAGCAAAACCCATGTGGTGAGTGAGGGCAATGCTGGGCTTGGCTTTCTGCTGGGCAACAGTCCTTGGGCATTGTCACAAGACAGTTGATGCCCCGTGTTGGTCACTGGCAGGAAGTGAACACAGAGTTGGGGTGCTTGCAGGCTGAGACACCCCGTTCCCCTGGCTACAGCTGGGCCTGTACTCTGTGGCCAGCTGGCAGGAAAGTGTTGGAGGCATGTGGTACCTACACATGCACTTCTTGATGACCAGGTTGCAAAGCAATCCACATGGTGCCATGACCTTTACAGAGCATGAGTTGCATGGACAGAGGCCATTTCTTAGTTCTCATGGATTTGAAAAGTAGCAATCGGGAAGTGTGGCGAAGGATGTGAGCACAGAGATTTTGGAGAGTTCTTGGGGTGATTGAGAAGTCATGGCAGGCAAAAAGGGCAAATTTTGTGGTGGTGCAGCCAGTCTGTATGATGTACCAGAATCGGAAGCTGATTTTTTTCCTCTGGTAGGGGGAGCTTCTGGTGGGGAATGGCGATGCCACCATCATCCAGAGGCACATGGAATTCAATGGGGGCATTGCTTATGGCATCGATCGGCTGTTGGAACCACCGGATCTGGGATCTCGTTGTGATGAGTTCACCTTTGTTCAGCTGCAGGTGAGCACTTGTGGTGTGGCCAATAAGGATCTGTTGAGCCCCATTCCTGGGAAGAGGAGTGTTGGGAGGACTTGCTGCTCTTCCTCAGCAAAGCTCTGAGCAGCCGAGAGAGGCAGCACATATTGAGTAGTTGTGGGGTTTCTTTCTGTTCTCCACAGGGATCTACGGAGAGCTGTGGACTCTGTGGCTTTGAGCCGCCCTGCCCTGCTGGCTCTGTTCAACGGGTAAAGCTCACAGCTTTGTCACCAAGGTTGGCCTGGTAGGGGCTGATGATAATACCCACACCCTCCTCATGTTTTAGCAGCAAAATGCAGACACATCTGCATGTGGCGAGTCCCTTGGCTCAGTCACATTGTCCATGCCTTGCCCCAGGTTGTGCCATCCTGTAGGGCAGGAGCTGGGCTGAGTAACATGGGGTCAGGGCTTCCAAGGGTCTTTGCTTAGTCAATCCCTTTATGGGTGACAGTGGCTGCAGGAGCCCCTGCAGCAGCACTGGGGGCTTCTCTGGGTGCTTTATATAGAAGCAGAGCTTGGTCTGGCCACTGGAAATGGACCAGGGATCAGATGGTGAACAGCCTTGGGGGGGCAGTGGTTGTACCCCATTCTCACTGCATCACCCATTGTCTCTCTGCTGGGCTCCTGGCATGTCCCTGAGATACATCAGTGGTTCCTCTGTCACCAGCCACATCGCATGTTAGGAAGTCCCTATTACTTGTCATAAAACTGAATAAGTGGCACAAGAAAAGTCAAGGTGAGACATCAGTGACCGATGTGGCAAACTCTGTGTTTTGCCTGTCTCCTCGCAGGGGGGAACCAGGCGCTGCTACTATTATGGAAACCAGCTGCTGAGAAACATTTTTCTGTTTCGCCGCAACTCCCTGTTGCGGCCGCCCTCCCCGTGGGACTTGAGAAGACACTTCTCTTCCGGGGGGCCTCTGAAACGAGGCTGCAAGAGGAGCTGTGTTTCCGCCCAGTGGGTCCCTCAGTGCTGTGCAAACCACTATGGCCGTGACTGTTGGGGTAAGGACCCTTTCCCTACCCTTTCTCTTGTGGGAAGGTGGCATTTCTGGTTCAGCACAGATGTCTGGTGTCCATGAATGTGCTTCCCCACAAGGAAGGGTGAGCAAAACCCCAGGCAGGGAGCCCCAGTCTATAGAGGGCACAGGGAACGATCCCCTGGTGTGGATGGTATAACAGGGAATTCCCTTTCCTTGGAGAAACCTGTGTCCATATGGACAGCCCTGGGCACGGGGCTGTGGGGGGTGGCTGCCAGACATGTCACTCACCCCTAGATGTTGCTGATGCTCAACCATCCCCTGGCATCTGCCCTCTGTGCTTTGTGCATGGGCAGCTTTCACATCCTTGGATCCGAGTCTGCTGCCAGGTTGGCATGGGGCTGGCCAGCACAAACTCAGCACGTTGCAGCAGAGGGTCATCCCAGGCTGGAAGATACGCCAAATTTGTCCCTCTTGCCCCCATTCCTAAGGTTTATTGTCACAGGATGTCCTCAGCACTCACTCCCAGGACCGCTGAGCAGGCTCTGTGGTCCAAGCACCAGGGTCACTTTGTCACCACAGCCTCACTAAGGTGCCCCCATTTGCAGCGTGCCCGGGAGGGCTGGAGGCACCGTGCAGTAACCGTGGTACCTGTGATGACAAAATCGGTGGCTCGGGGAGATGCAACTGCAGCCAGGCTTTCATCGGGACCAGCTGTGAGCTGTGCGCGCCCGGCAGATACGGGCCAGACTGCCGAGGTAAGACTCCTTCTGCCAGTGGGGTGGCAGCAACCAGGGGGTTTGTGTGGAGGTGGCTGCAGCACGGGGTGCTACTCAAAGTGGGGGTGGGTGCTGGGCTGACTTCTTTGCAGCTTACGGCTCTGGAATCGGTGCTGCCACGTACACTGCAGTCCCCATACTGCTCAGGACAGACCTCTGGGGCTGGGGACATCCCTCCATGGGCTCTCAGCTGTTCCAGCTGTAGTCTGAGAAGGTTGGGTGGTACCGTGCCAGGAGCCACGCTACCGATGGCCTCACTTGTGTGCCCAGGTCAAAGACTCCTCGTTGGTCACACACAGCTGAGAGCCCCAGCCTGGCAGAAAGCGTTATGACATATTTCAGGCTGGGGGACAAATCCGTAAGTCGTGATGAACTCTGTACAGAAAGAGCATCTCCTGGGACAGGCTGAGCAGGGGCCTGTGAGGAGGGAGTTTCCTGTTCGCCTGACCCAAGCTGGGCTTTATGGGCTCTCCAGGAACATTTTTGATGGCTGTATGGTTGCAGGGACTCGGAGTGAAAACCACATCTCTAGAAATCCCCAGGGGAGGGGAGCGATGGGGGTTTGTGGGTGCAGAGAGGCTTCCCCACCTCCATGAAGGGTGCGTGTTGCAGAGGGGGGTGACGGTGCTGGCAGCGACAGGAAGGGATGTGTGCATACTGCTGCCCCTGCTGTCCTGCACTGCCCACACAAACCACCTTTCTGCCACGTGGCTGTCCCACGGCCTGAGCGTGGTCATCTGCCTGCCACCAAGGCAGGTGCTGTGACAGTGCTTTTATCCTGTCCTCACAGAGTGTAACTGTACCGAGAATGGCGTGTGCAATGGAGGGCTGCACGGCGACGGCTTCTGCTTCTGTGCTGAGGGCTGGACTGGAGACCGCTGCGAAATCAGACTAGGTGAGGAATGACAAGCCCCACCACCCACTATTCCCTGGAATCCAGTGCTATATAGCCACTTTCCCAGTAGCTGGATTGCTCAAGCAGCTGCTCAGAAATATCTCCAAAAAGGAGCTCTCAGTTGTAGGGCTCAGCCTGAGATCTGGCCCGTGCTGTTGAATTAGAGGGTGGTGAGACACTGGAACAGGTTGCCCAGAGAAGTGTTCAAGACCAGGCTGGATTGAGCAACCTGGTCTGGTGGGAGGACATGGACATGGCAGGGAGGTTGGAACTTGATGATCTTTAAGGTCCCTTCCAACTCTAACCATTCTATGATTCTAATTTCAGAAGGATTGGGGGTGGTGGGGAGGAGAAGGAAAGCTCCACTTGACCATGAACAAGTCCCTGAGCTCAAAGGTGCTCCAAGAGGAGCTTGACGGTGAGGTGAAGGCCTGAGGTGTATCTGATGGAGTTACAGTCCTCTGGGTTTGGGCAAGGCATCTGCAGAAAAGCACAGGGGGAGAGAAGGGGGACCATGGTGCAGAGGCTGACGATGGCAGCCGTGCCTGTGGTGCAGCCCTTAGATGATTCTGATCTCTGTGTGTTCTGGTTTCAGTCATGACGCCCACCTGCTCTCCACCGTGTCATCCCCAGGCCATCTGCCGCTCCGGCAACCTCTGCGAATGCAACCTACATTACGAAGGAGATGGGAGAATGTGCTCAGGTAGGGGGGAGCCATGAGGGGGTGGGAGGGCAGGGTGGTGAGTGAAGGGGAAGCGACCATCTCCTGATGGCCATATTGGTGTGACAACTGGCAAGACAGACAGACCGACCACCAGGACACCTAGCAAGATGTTTTAGTTAACCTAGTGCTTTTATCCCTGCAGTGATCGACATGTGCAGCCAGGACAACGGGGGGTGTGCCAGGCACGCAGAGTGCATGCAGGTTGGTGTGAATGTCTCCTGTACCTGTGCTGCTGGGTACAGAGGTGACGGCTACGTCTGCGACCCCATAGACCGATGTGCGGACGGTAGGAACGGGGACTGCAGCGAGCACGCCAACTGCATCAGCACCGGGCCAGTGAGTACCTCCCCTAGCTCCGGGGAGACCCCCACGCCTGGGAGCACAGGGCAGGTGGCTGACGTGGGATGCTTCTGGCTGCTGGAGGACAGCGATGTGACAGTGACCCCTGTTACTGCAGTCCCCAGGCCCGCCCCTCCTCTCCAGTCCCCTCAGCCATTGCGCTCATCCTGCAGGTTGTCTCTGCCAGGCAGGGGCTGTGCCCTCGGTCTGCCACCTGGCTGTGGTAACAAACCTGTTGATGTTATGCTGAGGCCATTTTTCCCCATTCCTCTGTGTAAGGGGCATAAGCTGTGTCACTTGTGGCATTTCTGGACTGTTTTG
>JAOTQQ010000008.1:6018408-6030585 GCA_026546715.1 Gallinago undulata
GTTCTATCGCTAATTACCTGTGAGAAGAGACCAGCACCAACCTCTCTACAGTGTCCTTTCAAGTAGTTGTAGAGAGTCTCAAGTGTCAAGTTGTAGAAAGTGATGAGGTCTTCCCTCAGCCTCCTCTTCCTCAAACTAAACAGCCCCGGCTCCCTCAATCATTCTTCGTATGATTTATTCTCCAGGCCCTTCACCAGCTTCATTGCCCTCCTCTTCACCCACTCCAGCACCTCCACATCTCTCTTGTGTTGAAGTGCCCAAAACTGGACACAACACTCCAGGTGTGACCTCCCCAGTGCTGAGTACAGGGGGACAATCACCTCCCTGCTTCTGCTGGTCGCACTAATACATCATTGCCAGGGCAGGATAAACCATGTGAAACTAATCTAACTTCTTCAGAATCACAGAATGCTGTGGGGTTGGAAGGGACCTCTGGAGACCATCTAGTCCAACCTCCTGCCAGAGCAGGTCCTCCTAGAGCAGGTAAGCCAAGGGCCACCTGCAAAGTGCTGAAACTGCCTTTTCCTAGCCCTACTTGAAGCTGGGCTGTTGCAATCACTAGTCACAAGGCAGTGCTGCTTTTGAAGGCTCACTCCAAAGATTTCTCTCAAAAGCTTAAACGGGAGAGAAATGTGAGCAAAGTGATAAAAACCGAAGGAGGTTGTGTTTGTTTCTCCAGTAAGTTAAGCAAGGGATAGGGAGGCACTGCCAGACCACACAGTTCTGTTATTCAGGTATTTTTTTATTTTTTTTCTTTGTAAAAGGGAGACAACTTAGTTTTTGTTTCTTTGGTTCATAAATACAGCACGTGTGTGGTCTCTGGAGAAACACACCAGCCTGGGCTTTCCTGTCCCAAGTCTCTTCCCAAGCATTTTAAGGCACTGCTGATACCTGGTGGTAATGTCATTACTGCATCTGTGTGGGCAAGGAAAATACTTCACGTGGAATGACACCAGGGCCCTCTCTCCTAAAGGGACAGCTGCCCAGCCTCTCTTTTCTGTTATTGCCAGCATATTTTCTTTGTGCCAGTGGTTTGGTGCCTGCGGTTAAATTTGCAGATGGCAACGCTCGCTTTGGAGGGTCCAGCTCCCTGGGCTGCTGAGATCTGCAGAGCAGTTGTCTGTGGCAATGCCAGCGCTTGCCCTGGCAACTAATCCTGCCTGCTGGATGGTGGGAACAATTAAAATAGGGCTTGAGCTTTATTACAGGCCTGAAAGAAGGATATTGCTTTGGTTGCCTTTGCAACAACAGAGCAAAGACAGACGTTTTGCCATCATCCTGTGCCAGCAAGTGACAAGAGGTCCACGCTCAGGACAGCCTGAAGTGAAGAACCAAGGCCCTGATGTTAAAAAGATGCGAGGTACTGACCAACAGTCATTTTCATTGCACTTTCCCACTCATTTCAGCCCTAAAAGAGACTCAGAACCTCTGCAGAAGAGGCACAGATGTGTCTCATACAGGGCTTTATCTGGGGAGCTGCTTCTTGTACAATACACGTTACTGTGGAGGCACAACAGAAATGGCCCAGTGTAGAATTTCAGGCTCACCATTGGATTTCCTGCCTTTGCCTGGAACAAAATTCTATCTGCGTCATTCAGCATATGGGAATTTCCTCTCCTAGATTACGTAAATGTTATTTAAAGAGGTACTGGGTAGACTTCATAACATATTTTAACTTTGGAAAGGAATGTTTGCTATCAATTTATTAAAAAGATGTTGCATTTATTGGGGATGTTTGGGCTAAAGATGTTTGTCTCTGAGTTACAAGTCCTTACTAGTCTAATATTTCTACATCTCTTTTTTTGCTGTGTTAATATGATATATTGAAATTATATATCAATACATAACAATATATTATATATTTGTTATCAAAGATAAATGCTCATATTGTCATTATCTATATATTAACATAATTGTTTATATTCCTCACTATGTAATCAGATAATCATTTGGTGTAAATCAGAAGAACTTCATTTTTGCAGAAGTATCTATCAATGCTAAACTAACCTAGGTCCCTGTACCAAATCAGCGAGTCTAAGCTAACCAGAGGGTTTCCCCTCTTCACTATTCTGGAGAAATCAGGTTAGCACACATTGCCACTGCTTTTGGACAACTTTATTTCTAGTCCCAGCCACCCTTCTGCTCTAATTTTCATACTTAATGCAAAGCAGAACAGTCTCTGGTCCTTTAGGCAAGGCACGGGACCATTCCCTCTTCCCCACCTCTTAAATATAAAAAGCATGCAGCATAATCTTCCCTTCAGTCATGAAAAATACAGTATAATCTTAAGTAAATATTAGTGTTCCACTTACGTAAATACAAACTGCCATTGAGGGCTAAAGCACTGAGCCTGTCAAAACCCCAGACCGAACATATTTCTTTGGAAAGGACAGTGAGGGTCAGGAGTAAAAGCCACTTTGGTGTTCACTATGAGTTAGGGGAAGAGTTCTGCTGGAAAAAGATTGGGCCAAATAAGAACTTCAGCCGAGAGCATCTCCCTGCATCCAGTAAAGTGGTCCCGGATTCTTGTGGTTTATAACCAAGAGGTGGACCTTCCAGCCCTGGGTCCTGTGCTTTTCTGCAATGACTTTAATTAACCTCTTCAGTAAAAGGTCCCCTGACAGAGCAGGTCGGGAGGGAAGACTGGATCCTGTTACTGAACAGATTCATTCTGTCAATTTTTCACTAGTCTTTAGAGCATTAGAGATATTTTACATGTAGAACCTGGCTGCACTTGCCCCATCATTGCTTTCTCCGAGCATTAATTTTGGGCCCTTTTTTTGTGTGTCTCATGCCCTTTTATAACTCCCCTGCTCTGACCCAAACCCCTGCTTGTTTCATAACTGCTGTGTCTTTGATACAGACGTTAGATTTCAGAACAGAGCTCAGATCTTTCCCGAGCATCCTCTAGCAGCCTGTGCAGGTTCCTTGCTCCCGGGGGGCGATCCTGCTTACCCCTGCTACATACCTGGCTTTGCTGCCACCATCTCTCTTTGCCCACTCACTGGCAGGACACCTTTCCCGTATTTCCAAAGAGAACTTGAAACCACAAAGGCATTTAAATGCCAAATCCCCACCGGCCTCAGCGGGATTTAGAGCCCCAAATACCTTTGTGAGTCTATAAGTGGACAAAATGCCAGGAATCGGTGATACCTAAAAGACAGAGAAAGCTTGGGGGGGGATAGATGAGCTCAAACTCCCAGCCTTGCAGTCAGACTAAAGGAACCCAGCTTCTTCCCCCACCTTTCCATCCTCGGTACATGCAACCCTGAGCGCTGGAGAATAATCACCTACATCCAGTTATCCCCCCCCCAATCCCCCCCCAACTCTGCTTTATGACACCGAAAGCACGCACAGCCCATTTTAACATTTTCCAGCCCGAGAGCTACAGTCCAACCGGGGTGGGCAAACAAACGTCTCGTCACCGCCAAGTATGGCCCAACATTGGCTCCAGCGAGAAATTTCCAGCCGCTATGGAGCCAGACACATTTACATTCCTCTATTTGAAGTAAAAACCCTAATCCTTTGGAAGATTTGCAGTCTGAGCAAGAGCTGTGCTCTCACCCGTGCCTTTAAGGTTTCTTTCTGTCTTGCAGCAAGGGGCAGCAGCAGACTTCTAAAGAAAAAAGGGGCTGTTAAAGAAAATGGACTGGAATTTCATGAAGGGGGCTTTTCTTTTGTTACAGTTCTTTGAGGGCAGCGAAGATTTTCACAAATTTATCTACAGGATCTCCCTTCTAGGAAATGAATGAAGCTTTTTTCTTTCCTCCTTGTTTTACCAGCAGTTAAACAAAAGTGCACAGAAGGAAAGTGTCTTGTCTGATGCCATCCAAAAATTGAAGTTTTCGCAGCAGGGCCAGGATGGGAACTCAGGAGATTGTTAATGAACACAGACTTATTACACAAGTTTGTCACAATTCTGATCACTTGAAAGGGTCATTAGCAGCTCTGACCTTCCCTGCTGGTTGTTGCCTAGAATTATCACTCTCTTTCCTTTTGAGGATTGCATCAATTTTTACTGCACACGTTGTGTTTTGCCCCTCACCCTCCGTCTATTTGCAATGCGTGAAATTCTTCTAAAAACTGGAATATACTTGGAAGTCAAGAAGAAGATGGTTCCAACCTAGCAAGTGAATGCCTTAATGCCATAACTCTTCCAGCCCTTGGAAGTGATAGACCTGATGTACGTGGACTTCACTAGCAAATCGATTAACACCTCCGACCTCCAGCCTGCAGTTACGTGCCTTCTTGAACAGAGGAGTTTTTCCATACACCTTAAATTTTATGAAATGGCCTTCCTTGCTAATAGTAATAGTAAATAGTAAACAACAGGAGAAATAAACAAACAGAAAGCTATCATTTTTTGTACTATACATCAGTTATGAACTTCTTATAAGGTCCACAATCACCTAGTGATCGTCCTTTGTAGGGAAGGAAGAAGCACTAATGCAGATGAACATGCAGGGAATTAATTCCTTCTGGAACTGCTGAAAACACTCAATACCCTGCCCTTCTCTCCAAATCACGGACTGACAACCCGCTTCTCAGCATCTCTCAGTGCTTCATGGGAACCAAGACATCCAAACGGACAGAGGACATAGGTCCATGCTTCACATTGTCCTGTCTGCTCAGACAACAGCCAGAAAAAACGTTCCAGTGTAGAATATGGTCGAGATGTTTGGACTCAACAATAGGAACCACAGAGCCTACCAGGCCTTGAAACTTGGCACAGCCCTGGACAAGCCCTAAGCACAGAATGGTAGCTCTGGTTATACCTGGGGAAGCCCAAGAGAGCAAATTTCCACATTGCTATGCCCACAAAAACTTAGAGTGGCTGCTTCTGGGACCCACAGCCCTGGATCTAGCCAGACATCGTGCTGGCAAGGCTTTGGCAAGCTTCTTGTGAGCATCTCTGCCAGTGCACCAGGTGCATTGGCACATCCAAGGCTTCACCTTCTCCGTGCCAGCCAACACCCTCTCCCGTTCCACTGCCAAGGTGAGGCTGCACCCACCACAGGAGAGCTTTGGGGTGGTTTTTGCCCAGGCTGGGACTCCAGGATGTGGTTGTGGGCTGGATCTCAGCCTTGGTCCCCAGACAAGATCTGTGAGTAGAAGGGCTCTCACTTCCTTCCTGGCCAAGCCCAAGGACTAGCAGCAGTCTCAGAGTGGGTCAGTGACTGCCTTTTCACTCCTGGAATTTCACACAGATTACCTAGCAAACCATAAATTAGTCCTGCTTCTAGATTTCCAGTCAAGGGCTTGGACTTGCTGACCCAGTCTCTTGTTTCTTTCAGCACAGACATTGTGAAACTCCGACTTTCCTGTTTTCTTTCTCCTTAAAAATAAAATAAAAAAAAATAAAAAAAAAAATCTGAAAGCTTCTTTTGCTGGCCAGCCTTACACATCAACTTTCCAAGCAAGAGTACCACAACGGTTTCTCCTTTCAAATGTCAGAACCGAGCACTCCTGCTTATTTTATGTCTGCAGACAGCTCATCTACTCTTTTCAGGAGGATGAGGGAGTAGTTGAGGTAGGGAGCAAGGGTTAAAACTGGAGCAAAACACATTCATTCCATGCTAAGGCATTATTCTTCCTGCACTTGACTCCGGTCACCTCACCTCTGCCAAGGTAGGTGTGAAAACAGAGTAAATAAACCTGCTGCAAAGCTCACACATGCAGCATTCTGATTATTTTAGCTTTGGCCAGCTACAGGAGTGTGACAAGACTATGTCTTCCCAGCAGTAACCCAGGTTGTCTCTAGTCATATTCCCCAGCTCCCTTGGCTCTGCCCTGCTGAGGTTGGGCTGAGTGGTGGCAGTGATGCCTCCAGCCACAGACTTGTTGGTCCTGGGCTCTCTGGGCCACTGAAGTCCTCCTGGTGAAGTGCTGGATGAAGTCATGGCATGTTTATCTGCATAACAAAGAGCTAAGGGGAACAGATAGTGGGAAAGAGAAGTGGTTTTTAATAGGACATCTCCATTTCGTGCCCAAGATGTGGATTCTCCCATCAGAACTTAGGGTCTCTGTTTCCCCTCCTTAGAACCTTTCTGTTAAATGCTTAAATTAAAAGATACATACGCAGAAGTCCACTCTCTGGACAGTACTGACCATGCCTCATATCCTGACTATAAACAGCATATGCCTCCAACTTCCCTCGCTGGCTCAGGCATACTGCAAAAGTGTCAGTTCCCTACAGTTTTCTCTCTGCACTTCACATCACTGGGTAAATATAATAATATGGAATAATAAATTAATCATTTCAGTTTCAGATCTTGCAGCTTGTGAGAAGGGTAGCTCTGGAAACAGACATTCCAACGGGATTACACTTTAAGTGGTTAATAACCTCTGATGGGGATCATTAGAATCTGAGAGGAAAAATAAAACAATAGAGAGGAAGGGGAAAAGGGGAAGACAAGCTGGCTCTTGCTCCACAGGGCCACGGCATCTGCTGCTGAACGACTCCACCACTCAACCAACTGCAATGCCACCCAAGTCCTTCCAGCTCCACACCTTTCCAACCCCTTTCAGGCTGTGGGCTACACTTATTTCAGGCTAATGCTACAATTCCCAGCTCTTTCTTTACAACTGTGCTTAAATCACACCCAGAAGAGCAAACTAATCCAGCATGTCCCATCTCAGTTAACCAGGCTGAGATCACCTCAGCCTATTTGAGAGGGTCAAACACTTTAACACTAGACGCATAGTCTCATCACAACTTGGTCAGAAATTATCACGTATTCCAGTTCTTTGGCAAACTGTGTCACAGAAAAAATAATTTCTGCTTGCCCCCAGAAAATAATAAGCTTGTGATAGAGCCAAGACCACTGCAGGATAACCTTCCTCCTCCAGCCCACCTCTCCCAGCTTGGTTTAGAAAGTTGCTTCTTACAACAAAGTCTCCAGCTGCTAATACAAAATAAATATCAGCTCCGTTTTTCTGGCAGGACAAAGAGCCCTAGCTCTCCACATAGAAGGGGATGTACCTGTGGAATGTACCACGAGGAATCAGTCTATGATTCTGTGAATACCTCCACGTTGCTCTCAGAGCAGTTTTTCAGAGACAGCTTTGGGGGTTCTGGCTGGATGAAGTAAGTCTGAACAGGAGATGGTGCAGGGAAGCTCTTCTTGATCCTTTATGTTCCTCTAGGGTGTTTTTTTTAAACACATTGAGAAGAAGACATAAGAAATTTTGACAGCTTCTTTACAGCATTTTCCAGAAGCCTGAAATGGGATTCAAGTGACAGACATCTAAATTCCTGTAAAGTTCCTCTGTATGCCATGGCAAATTAGGAATTTGCTGTCCAAACCACATATATTGAACTGGCTCTGATCCTGCTGCATTGACATTCTGATGTGTTTTCCTTTCCCTCTATTTCATTCCCTCTGGCCAACTACAATTGTTACGCATCTGTGATTCATGGCTTCCTACTCATCAAGGCTGACCCACTAATAACAGCATTGTTTGCATTATAGTCAGCCTATTTTGCTAGACATTGTGCAAAAATCTAGAAAATGACAGATCTTGCCTCACAGAGTCATCAATAGAATTAGAAAATGTCTGTTCCTTCTTACACAGAGAAGTGGGAGGTTCTTGAATTCCCTTCTGTGTTTGTTCAGGGGTTGTATGAAGATGGTACTCTGAGCAGTCCCTCGATTAATTAGTTTCTACACCATGCCAAAAGACCACCTTCAGAGCTAGGTTTGCATCTCAGCATCAAAAAACTCAATGAAGTGACAGGCCAGATAGGAGAATCATCCTCTTCACAGAATGGTTTGGGTTGGAAGGGACCTTAAAGATCATCCAGTTCCATCCCCCTGCCCTAGGCAGGGACACCTCCCACCACACCAGGTTGCTCCAAGCCCCATACAGCCTGACCTTCAACCCCTCCAGGGATGGGGCAGCCACAGCTTCTCTGGGCAACCTGGGCCAGGCTCTTACCACCCTCACAGCAAAGAATTTCTTCCTAATATCTAATCTAAATCTCCCTTCTTTCAGTTTAAAACTGTTACCCCTCAATACCCGTAGAGGAAGAACACAGGTAAGAACAAACAGAACTTTATTTATGCAGAAGCATCTATCAATGCTAAACTAACCTGGGTCCCTGTACCAAATCAGTGAGTCTAAGCTAACCAGAGGGCTTCCATTCGTTCCGCTTCATAATTTCAAAAGAAGCCTTATATCCATCCACTCTTCAGTTGAGACTATCTCTAGATGATCAGAACTAGATGAACTTTAAGCTCCCTTCCAACTCTAACTATTCTACAATTCTATGCTTCAGACCCCCGAACACCTCTCAAACCCCTCACCCTCAGACTCTTCCCAGCACTGCCCCTTCCAGCTGCCCAGACCACATTCCCCTTCCATTCCCCCTGCCTCTGTCACCTTTGTGGAAGCCATCTATGCCTGTGAAATAACTTTCCTATATTAGGTAAAATAGCCTCAAAACTGGGTGCTGAGTGCTCACAGCCCTCAAAAGAAGCATCTCGCAGCCGATCAGTTACCACTGCCTACATATCTGAACTAAAAAGGGATACGTTTCTTGCTGGCAGACTGTGGAGACTTGCTGAACCCGAGCCAAGAAAATAGATGAAGCAAGGGGTGTTAAAAGCTACCGTCTCGCCTCTTCTACACATTACACGCACGAGTGCCTTCAGCACCCAGGGCCCGGAGCCCAGACAATTCGCTGAAAGTCTAATGCATTTCAGATAAGGCCTTTGACTATTACCTGGATTGACAGCCAGAGAATGGGAGGAAAAATCCAGGCTCCGTCCTACGCAGCCGAGCAGAAAGCATCCCAGTCCCCAGGCTAACCTAGGTCAAGTGATTTGGCGCCTGCGGCGTATTAAAGCTATTTACAAGAGAGGGGGGGGGGGGGGGGGGGGGGATTCGCAGGACTTGAAGGGAGCCCACTCCCCCGGTGAAAGTTGGTTTTATTATTTTAATTCATGATACGTCCTGGCTCCGTGCCCACGGTCAGGGTTGGAAAGGCACTGTCTTTAGTAGAGACAAGGGGAAAATGGATAATATTTCTAAAAATCTCTCCGTTTCACAACTACCCAGGTTGCACGCTTTGCTTTCATTCTACGGACCATCAGCAGAAAGCTGTTCCTTCAGGCTGGAGGTGGAAAAAATAAATTCCAAGTTCCTCAGGAGCCACGTGCATTTGTATACATGCTCTCAGACGTATCTGAGAAAGTCCCAGGATGAGGATGCAAAAGGACACTACCAAGTTCAGAGCCTGTGTCAGAAAGACAAACACATCTCTTGTCCAGAAAGACATTGGTGCAGATGCTTCAGGAAATCTCTCCCAGTCAAAGCTGAACTGGGAACTCCAGAAAGGCTCTCGTGAGGTTTCCCATTTGAGCTGGAATGGTGTTTCACTCATGATTAGTGCTCTCAGAGCTGGCTGTGCCTGGGGGACAGATTGCAGAACCTGCCAAAATGCTGAAAGATGACGAGACGTTCGGCACTGAGAGTTGATTCTTCCTAACTCTTTCCAAGGCTCCATTTCTTAGAAGAAGCATTACCTGTTCAAGCCCAACATACCCCACTGCAACACCATATATCATCCTCTCCCTGTTTGACTTCAGCCCAAAGGCAGGGAAGGGGCACAGTCAGGCGAGGTGGCCAAGGTGGGCTGGGAACCCCAGAGCAACAGGAACCAGCACACTGTCCTGAACCAGCGTAAATCCCCTGAGTTCTCCAGACACTCTTTACCCAGTAGGAAAACCAAAGGGGGAATTACTCCTTCTGAAGAAATTTGTCAAAATACCTCCTTTGGAGCCTTAGAAAGCTGTCTTTCCCACCACTTTCTGTTTGTCTCCCCACTATAAAAAAAAAACACCAAACATAGCCCTATTACAGAATCACAGAATCTTCATGGTTGGAAGGGACCTTTGAGATCATCAAGTCCAACCACAAAAACAAAACCCCAAAAAACCCCAGAGCCCACAACACAACCCAAATCAACACACACACCACACCCACCCACAGAGAAACAAAACCCAACAATCTCGGGCACTAGAGCATGCCCTGAAGTGCTATGTCTACATGTTTCTTAAATCCCTCCAGGGATGGTGACTCCACCACCTTCCTGGGCAGGCTGTTCCAGGGCCTGACCACCCGCTCAGTAAAGTAATTCTTCCCAATATCTAATCCAAACCTCCCCTGCCCCAACTTCAGACCATTTCCTCTGGTCCTGTCATTACTCCCGTGGGAGAAGAGGCCAACCCCCACCTCTCTACACCCTCCTTTCAGAGAGTTGTAGAGGGCAAGGAGGTCTATTGTGTGCCATCCCTGGCTATAAACGAGCTGACACTTCTTGCCAAGTCCACTCCCCAGCTGAGACATAGATCTTGCCTCAAGTTTCCATGAGGAACTGGTGTCTCATGTTGGGCTGGGTGAGTGATGGCAGCCCTGGGTGGGACAGTTTGATGCCTCACAACCTCTGTGTGGCTCTGGATTGAGCAGATGGGGCTGGGATGCTCTGGATGAACAACACGTAGCAGATTGGAACCAGCACCAGTTCACTCATCATGTTAGTCCTCATGGTTTGACCCAAGCACAGACACTCCATGTCAGGACAATGAGCACAATCATTCTCTAGAGCATCTTGACTCTTTCTTCCATTTTCCCTTTTCACTTTTCCTTTGTCTTTTTTTTTACCTTCCTAGGCCGTTTGTTGGGAAATCTAATATTCTGTGACCAACTTGCCCCCCTACCTTTGCCTGTCCACTCCCCACCTCCCGTCCCCTTCTGCTCTTTGATCTCATGATCAAAGTGAAAAAAGAGCACAAGCTGGTGACAGTGAGAAAATCAACACGCACGTGGAGAAAAGGAAAACACCTAATTACAAAGAGGAACAGAAATATCTGTTCCTCTACTTGCGGTGGCCCCCACAAGCAGCTCTTCTCCTTGATTCTCTGAACTTGGCATAAGAGTCTGACAAATGTCCCTGACTGACCAGTGCCCAGTTTTTGGAGTGATTTGGGAACCCCCAGTTGTGGGCTAGCACCCAAAAATATGTATTTTTCTTATAATTGGTTCCACTGATTTCTGCTGCAAAGCTCCAGTTCTATCACTTGAGAAAAGTGATAGAACGACTTCTCCGCTGCCGCAGTATCAAAGCTCATCATGGGGTCACTGAAGCAGCTGCTGGTCATTGTAGAGGAAAAACTGAGTCCCAGCGCATCCGTTCTGCACGGGATCGGTGCTGTCTGGAAAGCAGAAGTGCCACAGGATAAACCACCACCAGCACCTCTTTAAGTCCTCAGGCTTTACCCTTAGAAAACTTCCTTTTCAGTTCTGAATCAGAATCTGCTCAGCTGGGAAATAAACGCAGAACTTTAATCTGACACGGCACAGATGCTCCACAGCAGCTTTAAAATTAATGACTGAAACCTATGGGTTGTTTTTTTTTTTGGTAGTTAGAATTTCTGTGTATTAGACCAGGAACCTCATTTCCTAATGTCCCATAGACACTTATCTGTGTCTGTCAGTGCTGTCGGAGCCAAGAGCAGGGTAAGGACAGCCTGCACGAGCAGCTACAGTCTCCTGAGCCCCTGACATCCTTCTCCACAGTAACTATAGATATAATGCATATATATAAGTATAGAGGTAGAGCAACGCATACCGCTTTGCTGCTCAGGCTCAGTTTCTATGATGAAAAGGAAAGTTTTGGTTTGCAAGGAAAATAGCCCAGGTGGTATTTTTGGGTTTTTTTTGTGAGACTTTCCTAGCATTCCTCAAAAAATAGCAAAAAAAAAAAGTGTAGGAGGAGTAGACACTGCCTACTGCTAAACAAGGGCTAAACCCAACATCCCCACGGGTTGTTGCCTCGCTATGGCTGTCAGCACTGATCCTAATCAATTGGTCACTCATCGCAGGAAAGCAAATGGTCAGGCCACAGCGTACCCCACAGGATCAACGGGCTAATTATTATACTCCATTTCACTGGGACAAGCCTGTTATTAAACTCCCAGAAGCCTCACAAAGCTAAAACACTGTCCTCCAGCCATGCCAAAGAGACCCGGAGCTGTATCCATGAGGCTTCTCTGTGATACTTCTAAGGACATGGACCTGATGGAGAGGGACAAGAGGAGGGCCATGAGGATGCTCAGGGGGTTGGAGCCCCTCTGCTCCGAGGACAGGCTGAGGGAGCTGGGGTTGTTCAGCCTG
>JAOTQQ010000008.1:6030685-6043666 GCA_026546715.1 Gallinago undulata
GTGGTGGAGCACTGGAAGAGGTTGCCCAGGGAGGTGGTTGAGGCCCCTTCCCTGGAGACATTCAAGGGGAGGCTAGAGGAGGCCCTGGGCAACCTGCTGACTGCGGAGGGGGTCGGACCTGCCTTTAGCAGGTCCCTTCCAGCCCAGATGATTCTATGATTCTATCCTGCTTTTGTTTTTTTAGCAAGGAGGAATAAGAGAGTGCAGCAAGGTGCACAGAGCAGAGAGGTGTTCAAAAGCCAGGTTGACGTGGTGCTGGGAGACATGGTTTAGTGATGGTGTTGTGTTCTGTTTGTTGTCTGGGTGTTCATTTTTGTCAGAGTGAGGTTGATGGTTGGACAAGATGACCTTGAAGGTCCCTTCCAACCTAGAAGATTCTATGATTTTTCTCTCTTCCCAGAATAAGAGGAACACAGCAGCTCTGAGCAGTGACTATTCATTTACCAGGCACATCATTTGTGAAGCGTTGAAGACCCGTCCCTCCTGCTCCAGACGCCCGTCCTGCCTCCCGCAGCATCCCTGGGCACTGCTCCTGGCCGGCGGGCAGGAGGCCAGGGCTGTCACTCAGCAGGGGGCAAGGTCCCCCCCCATCAGCAGCCTCTTTAGCCATCACAACACTGTCAGCCCTGGCGCCCAGGCAACCGTGGGAGGATGCTTAACGAGGTCCAATTTGTCTGGCCGCAGGGGAGGAGAAGCCAGGGACGCGTCCTGAAAAAAAGAGCTATGCACTTGGGGTGAGAGCTGCAGGACTCGAGGAGAAGGGTAGAGAAGCTAAAGCAACAAATAGCCTCTTCTTCCCCCACCCTCTCCTTGCCCCCCCCCCGGAATGTGAGGGGTTAAACCAGTTCTGTCTCCTCTCTCTGCAGCTCCTTAATCTCTTTTTGCAACTCCTGGCGTTGCACCTTCTCCATAAACTCTCTTCTGCTCAGCGTGGCTGGATGCGGCTTTATCCCAGAATCACAGAATTGACCTTTAAGATCATCTAGCCCAACCATCCACCTAACTCTGATAAAAAAAAATCACTAAACCTTGTCATTAAGCACTGTGTCAACCCATCTTTTAACTACCTCCTTTTAAATATATGCTAATAGTTAATTAATACAGTACAGCAGCTCTGCTCTATAGCTAGAGCACTGAACAGATGTATAAAACAGGACTCAAGCTCTTCCTTATGTTTTTGTTTTTTTTTTTTTAAATAAAATCTTGGATAATCAAACTGCATGACAGTAATTAAGACATTCAGAGTGAGGCATTTTTATTCTGCTTCCTACTGGCAGCATGAAACTCCATGTAGCTACTCCCTGCACGCTGGGGATAACTGGAACACTCAGCTTCCTTGAAAATTCCTCCAGCCAAGTGTTATTACAGCCCAACAATTCACCTGTCTCCCTCTAAATCCTGCAGCCTCACCCGCGCCTTCCTGCCAAGCTACATCCTGCCTTTTATTTTTTTTTTTTTTAATATATAAATGACTAATTCTCCACACTACTTTGCGTCACATGAAAAGGTTTCACTCGGGGCCGCGTCTGGTTAAAACAAAGCAAAGCAGGGCAAAAATTGCTTCTAGCTAAAGGAAACATTCTTTCGCTGTTATATCACCCTTCCTTTCCATCACATCGCACGTTACGATTCCGAGGCACTGGATGAGAGCACATTTGAACCTGCGAGGAGGAGATGGGTAATCCTGATTTCCCATGAGTTCACAGCCACCCACGGCAGGGAAGAGCCGGGTGGAAATTCCACTCGAGCTGGGACGGGAAGGATGAGTTCAGGGGGAAAGGCAGCAGCTTCCCCTGGGACACACCAGCCCATCGCTCCGAATTGGCTGCAAAGATGAGATAATCCAGGAGATTTGGGGATGGAAGAGCAGAGCAGACTGAGCAGAGGGCTTCACTGCAGAGTGCTGAGGGTGGAAGAAGGTGCCAGACACAAGACACCTTTTGCTCTCTTGGTTAAACTACCTCCTTCCTACTCCATTTGCAAAGGTACAACAGAGGACACCTCCTGTATGGACAGATCAGCCTCTCTCACAAAAGGCTGTCAATTGCTGCCACCTTGAATTAATTGAAGAAATTGCCCATCAGCACGTGTGAGCTCAGCGAGGCTGGGATCAGAGGGTGATCTGCCTGTTGTGTTCCCAGAAGGCGATTGTTTAATCACATCTTCCAGCAAGGCATTTTTTTTGCAATCTTTCCATGGGAGTTTGCTATTAAATGCAAGCCTGGAAGTGTGTGAGAAATAGAGGATCCTTGTCCCATCATGAAAACAATTGAATCTACTCTCTCAAACGTTTACAATCAAAGGCAGGGTAGGAACACACTCCTTTGGTTGGGAATCTCATCAAAACTCCTTTTTCACCTGGAAAACTCTGGGCAGCTTTGAGGCACTCAAAGCTCTGAGCTTATTTTCACAGAATCATAGAATCGTCTAGGTTGCAAGGGACCTTTAAGATCATCTAGTCCAACCATCGAATCCTGGTGCCTTCCAACACTTCCAGATCAGAAAAACACCCACAAAAGCAGCCTGGGTTTAACTGAACCAAGTCCCTTCCATAGCTCCCCAGCTCAGTGAGGCAAAGCTGCCATCGCAGCTGAGGGAACAAAAAGATGCTGGGAGTCTTGTCTTACTCCAAATCTT
Organism: Gallinago undulata; assembly: GCA_026546715.1. Taxonomy (NCBI): domain Eukaryota; kingdom Metazoa; phylum Chordata; class Aves; order Charadriiformes; family Scolopacidae; genus Gallinago; species Gallinago undulata. The sequence continues at coordinate 6,033,323 of JAOTQQ010000008.1, forward strand.
TGGAAGCATTTAGCTCTTCCTGGTCTCTTTGGCTATGGTTGATGCTGCAAATTGCTCTCACTCCAACATGCTTCCTTGTCCCGCATCCAGACAAATATGACCACAAACCCAAGGCCTGAGGAAAGCTTATCTGGTTCACCTGATTTCTGCTTACTATGGGAATGAGCATCAGGACACCTTGTGGGCTTGAGACCTAGCAGAGACCGAGGGACACAGCAGCAGTAACTAACCCACCACTCGGTCAGTGTTCAGTCACAGACTCTGCAATACAACAGCTCAGGTCCAGGCATGACCTTCTGCCCCTCCAAATGACCACGACTGCCAATGACACCGCTCATCTCATAACTACAGGAGACCCCAATCACATATGCCAGGACACAACCGCCTCAATTAAACCCCTGCCAAGCTCTGCACAAGGTCTGTCTCGCACCACCACAGCTTAGCCCAGTGGTTTCAGGAAGGTCCCCCAAAAGAGAGGGGCTTTCTTCCCCCCAAAATGGGCAGATCTGCATCCTAAGGCTCCTCCAAGCACCTTTTTACCCATACCTTTTACAGATGAGCTTCAGCAAGACTCGGAGCTTGCAGGAGCAACTCATAACGAGCAATAAAGGTTTAATCACTCTTGCCCATTGACTGTGGGGCAGCGTGGTGGTTTGGGTTGGGGTGAAGGAGGCAGGAGCATCCAGCCTTCTTGCAAAATCCATTTGTAGCTGTGGTTGGGGGCAATGGCATCAGGAGACCACCTCCAGGGCTGCAGGGAGGTGGTGGCACGTCCCCTCGTGCAAGAGACATGAGCTGTGGGGTTAACAGAGCTCATCCTGGGGTTTGTGTTGTGCCTCATGTGCCTCAGGTCATCTCGGGAAGCACCTGCTGTGTAGGTGCCAGACAGAGATGATATCAAATGAAACTTTGGCACCAAAATTGACATACTTCTGCAAAGCCAATTTACATTCCTTGCTCTGAGCTTCTGGAGCCAAAAGGAAAAAAAAAAATTAAAAAAAATATATTAAGGAGAAAAAAAAAAAAGAGGACTTTGGATCCAAACTTGATGCCGTGGCTCCAGTTTGCCTAGCATATTTCCCTGGTATAATGCTAAAATGAGGTTCTGGCTCACAGTGCTGTGTCCTAGAAGAGTCCCCAGTGGGTATTGCAAAGTCTATCATAAGAGCAGACTGGGAACAAGACAGCAATTATGAGATTGTGATGAAAAATGGCCTATTTGTTGCATTGCCCAACCCTGTTCCCATCTTTGTCCTCAAGGGCTTCTTTGCAGACGCTGTGATTTGCCTTTTTTTTTTTTTTCCTTAACGATGTTGGTTTGGAAAAGAGACTCCTTTTTTTTTTTCCCCACCCTCCTGACACACATCCTGTGTGATGAAGCCTTCCTCCCCTCCTGCATTGCACCCTCTTCCTCACAGCAGCCGTGGGGCTCAGCCAGGGAGATGGGCAGATTCAAAGCCCTAGAGACCCCCACCCCAGAGATGAAGCAGCAGCAAACACCACCTGCAGTTTTTTTGTTACCAAACCAACTCTGTTGGCTGCTCACAGAAAATACAGAGTTGGGTAACCTACATCTTCTGGTTTTGAATCTCCCTCACATTATACAATAAATTACTACTTGTACCTTACAAAGCTGGTTTAGGAAGCCCTTTCTGCTGTCAGGGCTTCAACACCTCGCTACCTGAGTCTTGTTCAAGGGTAACCAACAAAACACAGTGGATACAGCTGGTCTTTTGTCTTGATCTTTCAGCTCCACTCTCTCAAACAAGTTATGTGGCTCAAGTGTCCAAAATCCTTTCTTTTCTTACAGTAATCGCTAACAGCTTGGTGCCCCACCAGCTCCATTCCCAATATAAAGCATAAATTAATAACCCAGCATTAGGTTGTTTTCATATAACATAATGCTGAGGTAGTAATATAAAGTAACATACAATATTAGCGGCGTATACTACAATGCAAGTCATTCATTGTTTTGTATTTTGCCCACTTGTTTCACAAAGGCACCATCTTAATGCAGCTCTATGTTAACACAGAAGTAATTTTAACAATAAATATATTTCTTCTTGTTTAGGCTTCTGGTTCAGGCCTGGCAGACACTTAGGCACGTGTTCAGCAAGTCAGGAGGAGGACTTTGGGTTTCCAGACTTGTCTGCTCACCCTGGCTGCCTTCTGCAGCACTCCTACGCGCCAGCAGACATCACCACGGGCTCTTTCTGCTCCTCAGCTCACGTTCTGCCCAAATACTCATGCTTGGTTCTTCTCAAACTTAACCACCCATGTCTGGTACATTCTTTCTTCCTCTGTGGTCCTTCTGACCATCTTTCCTCCTTCATTCTCTTTCCCCTCAACTCCACAGCCCCATCCTTCTACGCCTGAACCCCAAGGACACAGCTCAGCCCTGGTGTGCCTTACACAGCCTCTGCCCTTTGATGGCTCCAACAGTTTCGCAGACCTGATTGTCTAAAGGAGCTTTGTAGCTTCTTGCATTTCTCCTGAATGAAGAGCAAGTCTTACTCTTGCAGCTTCAGGGAAGTTCCAGACAGCCCAAAGCACCGTGACATTAACCGGTTTCCCTCTCCGTGAGTAGCACAAGCTTTTAAAAAAGGTGCTTAAGGAATCAGACTTTATTGGAATCTGTCAAAGCTAAAAGCAGCCACAATTACACAAACCTGAATTTTTCTAAAGCTCCCCCTTGGCCTCTTCAGTTTCTACCCAAATCAAACACTCTGAGGCCGTAAGGCTGGGCTGAAATGAAGGTAATACCCATTAGAGTCGAAAGGCTGCACCTTTACGAGTAAGGCAACGGCAAAATACCACTGAACTGGTTATTTAAAGAAACATGTTTTATGTAGCCTTTATTGATTCTCTTCTGAGGTGCTGATGTGGCAAATACTTATACAGGTGTGTAATTGAAGCCCCCGGGGAGTGCCAGGCAGCTCATTATTTGGAGGAACGGAGGGCCTTTTGTGCCAGCTAAATAATGAAATATAAATTTGCGAACTTGTCAGTGAGTAAGCAGTTCTTTCATTGACTCTTATTCCGTCTTTGCTACAGGTTTGGGTTAGGCAGCTCCCACTGGCAACGAAAAACCAGCAGCAAGTAGATTCAGAAGGTTTCCAATTCTTTTCCCCATTGGGTATAAATGTCACTTGGGGCAGAGTTTTCTTTTCTTTCACTCTTTCTCTTGTAATTTTCTTTTCTGGGCAGAAACGTTTCGAGTCTTGGTTGCTAATGAGGGTTTATGATGAAAACTAATCACTACTGGCTGGCTGGCTGTAGATGCCCATATGAATCCTATTCCTTCCTTTGGCAGATCCTCCTGGGCAGTTTCATTTCCTAAACCCCTCATTGAGGCATCCGAAAGGATGGCAACATCGAGGTTGGTTCTGTATTTGTTTCTGACAACTGCACATCACTTTTAAAAGCAATGAAACGGACACCAAGGGAAGAGATGCTAAAACATCACAGTGAAAAATACAACACAAGGAGAAGCTATTGCTACTTCTACATCACCCCAGGAGGTTCAGAACTGCACACTCCTTTCTCCTAGGTAGAAACTGTTTAAAAAACAGGTGTAGCAGTTTCACAACCCTGAAGAATCAACAAACACGGCAGAAAAACCACCCTGTGCTGTAGCACAGAACTCAATGGGAGGTTCTTTTACACTTGTGCTCCCTGGCATGACTCCTACAGCCCAGGAAAGCTGTGGGGATTGACTGGATTGAAGCAGCAGCAAGTGTTCCTGGTGCTTAGGCAGCCAGGTGTGACCAAACCCTCACGGCCAAGCACTTATGGCACATAAGTCCAGCACGTGGCTCTGCAGAAGCAGTTGGTGGCTGGTACGGTCACTAGCCACAGGCTGCAGGGAAGTCTCCCCATTCCCTCCCTACTCCATCCCTGCCAGCTTCACAGGTGCTTTGGCAAAGGACTCCCATTTTCCCCTCTGTGCCTATCTCCAACTCCGTCTAGAATAGGAAAAAAAAAAATTATTTTCCTCTTCAGAAACCTGGTGTTTTCTCTCATCTCATTTTGTTTGTAAACAAAAAGGTGGGAACAGCCTCCTCTGGGGTTATTTCTCCAAGATAAGCTTTCCCTGCTTTTCATATTCATCTTTCCCTACAATCCTCTCTCCACGGATATCTTTATGTTCATATCTAATCATAACAGACTGTTTGCCATATGAGACAATCCAAGACAAATAGCTAATGGGAGAGATTTAGACTGTTTCTTTCTAGGAAGGATGTGTTTTCAGGAAACCAGCAGACATCCACCAGGAGAGCAAGAAAGTACAGCTGGGAGTAAAGTCAGGCTTGGAAGTATAAGATCAGATTTGGAACTCTGCTTTGTCTCCCTAACCCCAGCCTCCTCCAGCAAACCTCATCCAAAGAGATCTGGCAGGAGGGATCACTTCACACGTGTTTTCTCTGAGCAATCCCAAACCTTCCCAGATAATTAATAATTTAGATACCAGCAAGGGGAGTTAAGTTCCCTGTTGCCTCCATCCACATCTCCAGCCCTTTCCTAGAGCCAGCCAGGCTCACTCCTATGTCCTTATCCTCAGTTTTGTGATCCCAGCAGCCTCCTCCAGCCCTCTTTCAGGCCACCAGAGCTGGCATCTTTCAGAAGGACATTTACAAAGGCTGTCTATTTGGCCAAAAGGCAGCCTTTAATTCCCTCCTACCAGCGAGCGTCTTGCTCCAGTGAAATAAGAGGTTCTCAATCTCCCTGATTCTTTATTGCTACCCCAGACACCAGTGTCCATGGCATGACCTTTCAGGGGAGGTACAATAATATCTTGTTTCAAGCTTCTTGACACCCTCCCTTTAAGTATTTGTAAGCATTGATCAGTTCCCCCCTCAGTCTTCTCTTCTCCAGACTAAAAAGACTCAAGTCCCTCAGCCTTTCCTCATAGGAGAGATGTTCCAGGCCCTTCATCATCTTTGTAGCCTTTGCTGTCCCCTCTCCACCAGTTCCCTGTCCTTCCTGAACTGGGGAGCACAGAACTGGACCCAGTGCTCCTGAGTGAGGATTTCCTGGTTTCTTAGAGGAATAAGATCATGCCTGATATCTGTATGTGATTCTAACTAAACATTTTAACTAAACCTGGCAGCGATGTGAAGGTCTCAGATGTATCTAAGTTCCTACAGATTTAATGAACGAAAGCATCCAGGTAAAAGCAGGCAGTTTATGAATATCCTCCAAAAAAAAACACCCCAAAACCAGTCTGTAACAAAACAAAACAAGAAAGAGTAACCAGCCATCTAGAAAGAAGTTAAATGGCCCGCCCCTAACCATCAAACAAACAGAGCTGACCTCAGGCATCCTACCTCCCACAATTATTAATTGGACGAGGCTGAATTTTTGTGCAGGGAAGCAGGGGAGGCACTTACTGAAACCTCTCCTCAGAGCTGGAGCCCACGCAGCGTGGAACAAAGCCATGTAACCCCCCCTCCAAAAAAAAAAAAAAAGCCATTCTAGCATAGCTCTCCCAAGGCCACAGCTAAAAACCAAGCATGAAGATATCTCTGCCAGGTCAGAGCAAGCTCTCCCTGCCTCCACGACTGACCAAAAGCCGATGCTGAGGAGGACAGTGGACAGTGATTTCCTCTCAGAGGCACAAAAGAGGAGGGAGAGGACACAACGGCTCCTTTCTGCCCCTTGGGCAAGAGAAGGACCAGTGACTCCTGGACCGTGCAGAGCCTGTGGCACAAGCCAAGGGAGACTCAGCGGCTCCACGCCGCTTCGTTAGGGTCATTAAACCGCGGCAGCCGTCCCCAGGCAAGGCTGCTGGCAGGACCAGGACACAGGAAGCAGGAACCTGGCTGCAGTTGGAAACAGGAATTTTTTTTCCATTTCCATCTCCCTTCCCCCCCCTCCTTTTTTTGGGCCTGATACAACTTCACTGTGTCTTCAGCAAACGCTCCCGCTGAGCTTTCAGAGTCAAAACAGCACATTCCTTGTGACCCCAAATGCTTGTGTGATCCCACCGGGCACGAGAGGAGAGGGGGAAGCCAGAGCAATCCTGGAGGTTTCACCGGGCCAGCTGGAAGGAGGACGTTGGTCCCAGTGGTCCAGTGGAGACAGAGCTTGTTTGGAACTGCCCCTTTCAGGGAGATGAGCAGGACGGTGGTTTCCAAGATGCTCAGCAGCTTCTGAGGCACACGGTGTGTAGTGGCCGACACCCATTGTACGGCAGCAGGGCTGGTCAAGGAAAGGTGGCAAAGCCCCAGGTGAATGAGAAACCTGGTCCATGACCCACCATATAGCAGCAGGGCTGGTCAAGGAAAGGTGGCAAAGCCCCATGTGAATGAGAAACCTGGTCCATGAACATCCCACATGCTGTTTCAAAGCCCTGGTGGTGGCTTGCAGAGGGGATTGACTTTGGATGGCACCTTGTTTTCATGTGGCTAGAGTTCATCTTAAACAGTGATTCTTAACTCCTACCTTTTTTACTCTGAGCCATGAGAGCTAATATTTAAACACAGACATTTAGATAGCTTTAACATCACTAATGAGCGAGAGGGGATCTCATCGATGCTTATCAGTATCTAAAGGGTGGGTGTCAAGAGGATGGTGCCAGGCTCTTCTCAGTGGTGCCTGGTGACAGGACAAGGGGCAACAGGCACAAGCTGGAACATGGGAAACTCCAACTGGACACGAGGAAGAGTTTCTTTACTTTGAGGGTGGCAGAGCCCTGGAACAGGCTGCCCAGAGAAATTGTGGAGTCTCCTTCTCTGGAGATATTTCAAACCCATCTGGATGTATTCCTGTCCAACCTGCTCCGGGTGACCCTGCTTTGGCAGGGGGTTGGACTGCATGATGTCCAAAGGTCCCTTCCAACCCCTGCCATTGTGTGATGATGCCAACCCCATCCTGGGCTGCATCAAAAGAAGCGTGGCCAGCAGGCTGGGGGGGGAGCACGGGAGGAGAACTGGGATCCTCAAGCAGGAAGCCAGTTCCCAGAGAGGACGTGGTGGGCACGGGTGTGTGCACCCATATCCAACTGTTTGGTCCTCCAACACCTGCTGCACCGACGGCTGTTCCCACACACCTGCCCAACCTGTGGAAAGCTTTCCAGCTTTCCAACTCCTTCCCTTCTCCTTCAGTCCCCCCCCTCCAGCAGCGGCTGTGGATACCTGGCAGGGCAGCAAACCCTCTCCCCCTCAGCCACCTTCTGCCTCCCCTCTTATCAGATCCTGCTCATGGGGAGTTTTAAGCTAATGGCTTCCTCGGGTACAGCCCAGAAGAGCATTATCAGGGAAGATCCCTATCACACTCTAATATACCCCAAGGCTCCAGCTCCTATTTGTTTAAACCAGGGGGGAAAGCAAGAAGAATGTAACCCATTGAGCCCTGGAAAGGCAAGGGGCAATGGCTGGAGATCCAGCACTGAGATGTCTAGCGCCGCTGTCTGACATCCTCTCCCTCTCCCCTTGGCATTTTTCTTTAAAGGAACTAGTAAATATGTAAGTACAGACCAATTCCACAAACACCAGCTCTGCAGGAGTCAGACTGACTGCAGTTTGCTCGTGGTTCTGGGCTGCCCAGCTCCCTCCAGATTTTTTTTTGGAAAAGGGGATGTTTTTCCTGGTACAGAGACCCCGGGGGACACACAAGTGACTGCCTTTGGAGCTCCCAGTGGCGTCCCATGGCCCCTGTGGTGAGAAGCAGCCCACCAGGACACGTGTGACGGGTACAGCCTCGCACGGTCATCGCTGCGGTGACAAGATGTGCAGGACACGGGGGCACTTGCTGGCTGCTACGTGTGTGTCATTGGAAGGCAAATAGCCTCCAGATAAGTAACCCGATACATTTTATTATTACAAAATGGGATTTTTATGTGCAGAATTTGGATATCACACATACTTCAGTTTCTTTTTTCTGACCATAAAAATATGCAATTAATTGATTAAAAAAAAAAATAATATGTTACTTTTAAGACAGCAGAGAATATTAACCCCCTCCTTGCCCCAGGCACTCAAAAGCTCTGACAAACTGACGTGGAAAATAAACTCTTCTCCAATCACTTCTCAGGTCTGCGATGGGAGGAAGTCAGGAGCTCTGCCCCCCCCTCCCATCACGTTACTCAGACACCGCAGCATTTTTAAAATACTCTGTCATTAATCACGATAACAGGAGAGAGTGAGAAGGAGATCAAAGAGGTCTGAAATTCCAGTTTCGGATGCCCTGCAGTTAAAAGGTAATGACAAGGTTAGGGACCAGCAACAAGCGATCACCAAGCGTTGTGGTCTACTTGGGCACCCAGAACCTCTGAGCGGTCCCCTCCTTTTACTGCTGCAGCCCAGGTGAAGATCTAGTTGCACAGATTTCTCCAAACCACAGAAAACAGCATGGCAAGATGGGAACCTTCAGAGGGACGACATTTCCAGTAGCTCCTGCCTGTGGTTGAAACTGGAAATATCATCAGCATTTCCTCCCCTCCAACAGAACCCCTCTGGCAATGCAAAGGCAGCAACATAACAGTCGAGGGGGGGTTACCCAGAAAGGCTTCAGAGAAGACACTCTTCCCACTCCCAAGAAATTTCCATTTAATTTTCATCAGGAGGTTTCAGGAAAGCTGATGACTCTTTCCCTGGGTGGAAGACATGACCTTTCAGTGCTAGTTCCCTTTTGCAGGAGCCCCGAATTTAATTAATACCCCTGTCCTTCTCATCAGGAGGAAACTGATGCTCTCACAAGTTGTGGCAGTGTTAACAGGAGTCATTCACGCCTGTAAAGCACCACCACTCTTCACAAAGACAAACGTTTTTGCTGGTCATCAGGGATAGTAGATCAATCTAAGTAGGTCAATCTAAGAGAGCTCTAGCACTCATTAACCCGGTGTAACTCATTAACACACCAGGCTGCTGTAACCCACAAAAGACCCTTTCCTGAAGGGCTAGGGCCGAACTGGATAGGACACAAAAAAAATGAGGGGATTTGTCCAAGGCCAGTGGGAGTGCTGGAAAGAGAAACATAGAATCATCTATGTTGGAAGGGACCTTTAAGATCATCTAGTCCAACCATCAACCCAACTCTGATAAAAAAACATCACTAAACCATGTCCCCCAGCACCATGTCAACCCAGCTTTTGAACACCTCCAGGGATGGTGCCTCAACCCCTTCCCTGGGCAGCCCATTCCAAGGCTTAATAACCCTTTCCATGTAAAAAGTTTTCCTAATCTCCAATCTGAACCTCCACTGGTGCAATTTGAGGCCATTTCCTCTTGTCCCATCACCTGTTCATTGGGAGAAGAGACCGACCCCCCCTGGCTACACCCTCCTTTCAGGGAGTTGTAGAGAGCAAGGAGGTCTCTCCTCAGCATCCTCTTCTCCAGGCTGAACAACCCCAGCTCCCTCAGCTGTTCCTCGTAAGAGAACCCAGATTTTCTATTCTCTTACTCTGAGACACTTGCTCCCACAGGCAAGTGGTGTCCCCCTTTGGGATAGCACCATTTGAGATGGTGGTGGTTGTATCTAGCACCCAGGCTTCAACCCTGAGGGCAACAACGCAGCTACCCATGAGAGCTGCCCCGCTCCTCCCTGCCCAGCCTCTTGTAAAAACATCCCCAGAATCTCTATCACTTCATAAAACTTTAAAACCAAAACCTGCTTGGGGATATTTATACCATTTGAGATCATTTCCCCCAACCTGACTGTCATTCCTGTTTTATAGATTACTGGCAGCTCCCAGCACCCTTTGCTGGGAAAAAAAAAAAAAAAAAAAAAAAGTGGTTTGATAATTTCAACAGCCTTTGAGAACTCTGCTTTAAACAAAAGCAAACAAACAAAAAAAAAACCCCACCCCTCAACTTCATCATCCTGTAAAGTTTTGTTAGATTCCAGGTGTAACACACACACACAAACAGAGCAACCATTCAGTACCCTGTCACAGGAGAGAGTTTTAAGGACAGTTTTCAGCCAATTTAATTTTTTTTTCTCTCGCAACTAGAGCTACCCCAAAGAGTACTCTCCCATCTACTGCCACTTGAGTTGCTGTGCACACAAGCATCCCAGCTAATTAGAGTTGCAGTCAGTGCTGCCAAGCACTTTGTGCCTCCCTTTAAACCCAGCTTGTGCTCAAGGACACAGGTTGCCCTCACCTGCCCACCAGAGCCCGCGGGAGGGATGCTCCCCGTCTCAGCAGCGCATCTCAGTTATGTTTTGCCTAAAAAAAAAAAAGGCCAGATAAGGTTGTAAGGCACTCTGGAGATCATCTAGTCCAACCCCCCCACCAGAGCAGGTCCACCCAGAGCAGGTTGCTCCAGAACATGTCCAGGTGGGTTTGAATGTCTCCAGAGAAGGAGACTCCACCACCTCCCTGGGCAGCCTCTGCCAGGGCTC
>JAOTQQ010000008.1:6050692-6060834 GCA_026546715.1 Gallinago undulata
TTGCCCAGAGAAGCTGTGGCTGCCCCATCCCTGGAGGGGTTCAAAGCCAGGCTGGATGGGGCTTGGAGCAACCTGGTGTGGTGGGAGGTGTCCCTGCCCAGGGCAGGGGGTTGGAACTGGCTGGTCTTTAAGGTCCCTTCCAACTCAAACGATTCTAAGATTCTAACAGCAAAACATGGCAAAAAGGGGGAAAAAAAAAAAAGTCACAAATCCCAAAATCAAAGTCTGACAAACATTTTTAGTTCTACAACAAAATAAATATTTTAGCTCTGGTTTACCAAGAACAGTGAGATTTGGTTCAAACAAACAAACAAACAAAAACAAACCACCACACAACCTCTATAGATATAACAACAAATGCTGAATGTCACAACACTGTGATTCCGTCGCTGTAAGTCATGCACGAAACAGCCCAATTTATTACAAATATTCACGCGGTACGAAGTACAGTCTAGAAATACATGCTGGGGCACAGGCTGCCTGCCCTGACTACACCTACTCCATCGAAGCCCAGCGTAAACAGCTGGTTCTTTCTGTAAACAGCTGATCTTTCTCCGTGGGGTTCAGCGATACCGATGGGTGGTTTATGCTTTGGGAAGCTCCAGAAGTGAGAACTGCTGCTCCTCGCTACGCCTCCCATAGCAGTGGACTCTGCCAGTTTATGTTTAAAAGTACATTCTTCCCAAATGTACTAGGAAAAAAAAAAAAAAAACAAAGAAAAAACCCCCAAACCCTAGGAATTCTGGCATGTATTGTGGAGAGTGAATATATAAACAGTGGTATCTGCTATATTTTAGATGGTCACACAGGTCCAGTTGGAACAACTGCATTCCACTGACTGGGAAGTGGAATTTACCTGTGTTGACTTGCGTAGCAGCACGGCTTGATTATGGCCTCTCCCTCCTCCAACAAGCATCACTTCAATACGTTCTTCACAAAGGGAAAAAAATACCATTTAGTGCCCTTAGAGGTCTGTTTCAAGGTATTTATACTGGAGATGAAAACAAACGGTTTCAGCCGTGTGGGTTTTACAGCAGATTTTTCCACAGCTCCAGAAACGAGACATCTTTGCAACCATCCACCTCAGCAGCTGTGGTGCTGGGGATGCAGAAACGTCATCTATTGAGCCACCTCAACAGCAGACCCAGCCACGGATGACGTTTCCCTCACGCCTTCTGCTGTCCCCAGCAGTCTGCCTTTTCGTTGCACGAAGATACCGCATTTGATCAAAAACTGCAACACTTTCCAAGGGATCTCTTCCATTCACTGCAAACGGTCAAGAACAAGTATCTGGACTTTATTTTGGGGCCTCGCTACCGTCTATTTCTGCCACTGTTACACAACCATTGCCTCAGATAAGTTGAATCAATAAAAGGGCCAGGTGTCTGTTGAAAGGGAAAGTTACAGAGCCACATTAAACGAGTGTGGTTTTTTTAATCACGAGGATATTACCACATCGCGGGTAACACCTTAACCCCGTGAAATGTCAACACCCTTTTACTTTGTTAAAATGAGTTTATAGCCTGGAGCCGTACGCAAAGCTGCTTTGGGGGCTCAATCCCACACGCTTACATTTGCAAAGAGATTTGTAGAAATGCAGAAAACGTTCACCGGACGGTCTTTGACAGCACTTTCAACCTCCAAGTAGAGCTCAGACAGGTTCCCCCTGCCCCTGGCCACCGGCTGGAATTCAGCCTCGCCTCCTGCTTTCTGTCGTTATTTCGCTGCAGTCCAACAAGCAGCGAAGAGGTGACACATCTGATCCCGGGTTGTGACCATCACTGTCTTTGCCAGGTTTTTGACACCCCCTGTAACGCATCTGACACATTTAGAAGTGATTATATGGCACCTGAGAGGCCCCTGTTTACGTGACGCAGTCCAAAACCACATCTGTATCTTACTAAAACATAAGAACACACGTAAGGGAGTTCATGCCAGAACTGGTGCCATTTGGCCTTTTCATAAAAACAAAACTGCACAGGCAGTGAGGTATTCAGCTTCATCAATAAGATCAAGGAAATACTTAGAAATAAAGAACCGCAATTAAAGAGCTCAGACCTTGGATTCCCATTTTTGAAGCAGGCGCTGTGTGAAAATTCAACATGCTTCTTGTCAAATATATCCAATTCTGAACATCAGTGAGGGCCTATACCACTTACAATTGTATGAAAAAAGCAGTTTTGCTGGCAAATCTTTGTCTTCTTCCTCCACAACACATAGAATATAGTCACTATTTTGCTTCCCCTCTCAATCCTTCATTTACAAATTCAAACACCCCACAATCAATCCCAAAAGACATGCTGATTACAAGTGCTATTGTGAAATAAAGTTATAACGTAACAAATTCCAAATCTCAGTGTATTGTTTAGTGAGCATCCGGTGAAGCACAAATTAAATATTACAGAGTTTGCTTCTGAATTATAAAAGTCTATTTTTTTCTTTTTTTTTTCTGATGAACGAACCGGCGTGGACCTTGAAAAGCAGTAGCCTCTGAAAGCAAGCTGAAGTATCTGTGAAAGGAAAGGCTCTTTGCTTGTTTAAAAAGATGCCAACAGTTAGAGGAAGCAGTCTTCAAGAGGCAAAGTAAAGGTTTCTTCAGTCCAATACACACTGCGGGGCTCTGATTCCTGTCCTTCCCTGCCACGCTGCTGCAGCCCCCGTTACGCGCCCATGAACATGCCCATGAAATCAGACCCGTTCTGAATGGTGACAGGAGCTCCAGCGCTGTTGTCCACGAATATGGAGGTGTACTGGCCAGCCTGCAGGGAGAAGGAGAGGGAAAGGAAAACAATGTGACACTCCATAAGGAGTTAAAAAATAAGAAAGCATTTCACTACCGTGAACCAAGCACAAAAGTCTCCTGCCCTTTCCTGTGGCTCCTGGGAATGGGAACCGACCACATGTTTTTATTGCAGCACTACAGCTTTGACTCGGTGGAAGAAACCTTCTGTAATGAAATCATGATATAGGTTCATTTCTTAACTAGATCCTTACCGCATGGCATCTTTTTTGGTAAGTCATCAAGTGGCATTTGTGCTTCCGATTCCCTTCTATGAAATGGGAAATACAATTCCCATCTTGACAATGCAAGGGGAGATTTGAAAAGGAAGAATATTTACTGTCATTTCTTAGAGGAAAGGTTACTTCTGCTTCTGTTCCTCTTCCTGCCACTCTCTAGTCACCCCAGGTAAGGCATTTAACTTCATTAACCTTAGAAAGAAGGATAATGAAAACTTCCCCACCTCCTGGTGAGAATTCAGCCTTGCCAGTAAGTAGCTCCACAGCCTGCCAAGCAAACCAGTACAGCCATTCCCAGTCTGCATGGCCTTACCTGCAGCTGCAGTAAGCCGTGTACGTAGATAGTGAAGATTTTGCTGTTACTTTCCAGACCAGCGATGACTTCCAAAGACCTAAAAAGCAGCAAAAGGAAAATAAACAGGTTAAGGCAGTCACAACAGTCATATGTGGAATGACAATATTCTCGTGACCTCCCTAGAAAGAGGACCTGGTGTTTCTGGTTCCCATCTGTACTTGATTCTGGCAGTAATCAGCTGCCTTGAAAAGAGAACAGTAGACCCTCGTCCTCACCGTGATGTCTGATGGAAGATTTACAGAGCACAAAAGACTGTCAATGCAGAACTCGGCTGGAGGCAGGAACCGGGAGCCACCTTCTCTCATAGAGGCCTTTCTCAAGGTCCTGTGGTCTCTATCCTCCACCCTTGAACGAGTGCTGAGCATGCCCTTTAGTTTTATTTATATGCCAGTTATCCCAGTTTGTTGACCACCACAACAGCTTATGCTCCTGTTATCCTGCAAAGTGAATATATGTATTCTGCCAAGAACAGTTCATTCATTTTAAGGTGTGAAAGGTCTGTTTCACCTTAACAATATATGTTGTCAGCCTACGTAAGAAAGAACATGTTCTGCAGCTGGAAGGTGTTTTGGGAGGATGGGATCAGGGGTCACATACAAGCCATATAAATAGATAAATAAATTCAAGGAAGAGCTCCAGATCACCTCCTCAAGCACTGTTCTTTTCTAATATCATGTCCCAATAGCCATCATATTCCTTGCAGTAGCAAGACATAGGACAGCTGCTTTCTGTGGCATCCTCTACAGAGGATGTTAGAGTTCTACAGAACTCTAACTCGGGTCGATTGTACAGGATTCAGGATGGAAGGAGGTGCCTGAGACATCAACAACCGGAACAACCCAGGTAAGCTCAGTTCCAAAGCAACACGAAAGCACAGAGCTCCATGCCTGGCTGGTTCTTCTGAAATCTGCCTACCCAGTGGTAGCACATCTAGTTGTTTTCCCAAGAAAACCAACCCCTTTCCTCCCTTTTTTCCATGAAGTGGTGGTGATGAAAGCTAGCAAGTGCAAACGTGCTGTTTCCAGCCCCCTTGCAAGGAAATAATATGTATTAAAGGTAAGGGCAATTTGGCCCAGAGAGAGCAAGCCACTTGGCACCACCTTGATTGAAGAGCTCAGTCTGTGTGTCATATCCTGCCAAAAGCCTGACTTGGGTGGGAACTTCCCACCATTAATCTCTTCTACTCCAACTGTCTCCTGGCCTCCGAGTTTCCATCTCTCTCAGCCGAAAGCCCTCGGGGCTCTTTCAGCTCCCTCAAATGAATGACTGTGTACGCTGACATCCCCAGGAAATTCCACAAGCACGGGTAGCAGCTCAGCCTGTGCCAGCAGAGTGTCTGTCCAGACAGGTTCCCATCCCTCCACCCATCTTCCTTCCATGACATGGACCAGTCAAACTCTCCCCCACCATATGGGAGAGAGGGGTCTCTCACAGCCAGTGCTGATGCTGCTTTCCTCCCACTGGTCTCCAATGCAGTCATCAACCTAGGACCATCCTTGCAGGACAACCCATAATAAATTGCGACCTTGGACAACTGATGAAAACTCTGAGTCAGACATTAGAGAGCTTTATCTAAAGGATTAACATCTGGGTCAGTTCTGTCTAAGAAACAAAAAGTTTTTACAGTTACTGTTCTTTGCAGAATGTAGCTATAAATTCTTCAGATGACAAGTTAATCTCAAAACATCCCAATAAACCTGCCTGGGCTGTATGTGACAAAGAAGCTGTTCACACATCCCAGCTAGAATCAGAAGTTTTCCAGGAGCTTTCAGCTAAAAGGACCCGCAATGAGAGAGGCAGGGTAGTTTCCATGGCCCACAGGGAAGCTTCCTGTTCAGATAACTCTTGTGCTTGCATTTAGCAGAACAAGGAAGCGAGATTAAAGCCATGCTGAAAGCAGTCAGGGACTGCCATCCATTCTTTAGGAACATTACTGTAAGGTTGACTGAATGGACAGCAAAGGAAAGAGACACAGACAGACACTGTCCTTGGAGACAGAAGTGAGCCTGCCAGAAGAAAAACCCTTTGTTATCTCTCAAATGCTTTAATTAAATCAGTTGGGAGTTTGTGGAATCATTAGGAAGAAAAACTCAACACTGTCACTTTCAGTTATTTTGCAAAATGGTTTAAATGGAATTTAGATTTTCTGTATGATTCTGTAACTGAGGAGGTGCCAGTTGCTCCAGTCAGCAAGCTCCTTGACTCCCCATCAGGTTCCCCTAATTGCTAATTGGAAAAGACTTGGTCTTGCCCTACAGACCAATGAAACCTAAGAGAGGCTTATTTATTACATGAGGCTTCACGTCAAATTCACCTGCCAATAAAGGCTCTAAATTGAAACGCCTGTGGAGAGGTCAGTCCTATTTGCAGTGTCCTGACTCACGGAACAGGGAAAGTGAAGGCTGAAGCAGCCAGTCCAGCAGCAAATTTATGGGTTTGTGGATTTGAAGTTGCACCTGTGGAGTCGTTTTATGGATATGTTTCAGTGGTGCTGTTGCAAGGGCGTTGCTACAGCTGCTCTGGAAGAGCTGCAGGCAGAGCAGAGCAAATCTGCACAGCCCTGTCCAGGCATTTTTTCCTCCCGTGACAAGGGCTGAGCCACAAGCAGAGGCGGTGGCCACTCTCTACAAGCAGCATTGCCCTCTGCTGGGTGCAATTCAGCCCAGGGGCTCCCCCAGCCCCTTCCTCCAAGCAAAGTTTGCCAAACCCCTCCTGAGCTGGCCTTCGCTGAGACTCTGGGCACCTATATGCTGCAGCTGAAAGGATGACAGAGCGAACATGTGCTGCCAACAGTATGCTGATACCATGTCCCATGTACCATAAGGAGCAGCACCCAAGGTTGGTGCAGTTCTTTAGCAGAGTTATCCTGATGGATCCCAGCAGAGAAAAATCCAGCAATGGTTATCTGAGCAGGTTCCACATGGCTGCTGAGGGCTGTGAGAAGGTATTGTGTACCTGTAGGCAAGCCCTGCGCTTTCTGCCCCGGGACCCATTCACCTCTATTTTCCACCTATTTGTTCTCCTCATCACTCCAACACTTTCATGGCAACACGAGTGAGAAGCTGTGATCCATTCAGGATGCAGCTGAAATCATGAAAATAGAGCTAACAAGATCTGGCACAAAATTAAAGTCTTGTCTCCCCCTGTACGTTTATGATGATAGCTGAGCATTCAGCGCCTTTAACTATATCCAGTTTCAGCCAACTTCATTCACAATTCTCTCAACATATGCAATGTTAATCTATTTAGAGTCATTAGCTCTGAAAGGTTAAAAATCAGAGTGAAAAAAACCCCACATAAAACTCAAGGGCCAGATGGAAACACTCTCTTCAGAGAAGTTCTACAAGCGATTATTGTATAAAATCCGCTGTTGGTGAATTCAGTTTCCACAGTTGGTTGAAACATTGGTCCATCTGAGAAAAATAATTGCCAAGACAGCATTGCAGTAACTCACGTGTATCGGTGGCACAGAGACTCAATGCAGATCAACACTCGGACGTTATCTCTGGCTCGGAGCTGGACTTTACTCTTCAACTCACTGTGGTCTGGGGAAAGTAGTAGAAGAAATATAAGGACTTTTGCAACACAGGACACCACCAGTTGCTGGTAATTGGCATCACAGAGATATCAGTAACCCTGTGACTTTTTAGTAAAGCCATTGTTGGATTATAAAATACTTCATCATTGAATGTATAAAACTGTTGAATGAATGCACTGGTGATAAAATACAATCAAAATCACCTTGATGCAGTTCTACATCATGTTCATTTCTTCTAAAGTCTTTTATGGAAGCCATGACTTCCACACATGAATACATTTGGTCCCTAAGCTCATCCTCCATAAGGAGTGTTGATTTGTTTGGTTTGCCTGGAGCAGCCTGCTGTGGGTATCAGGCCATGGAAGTGCTCAACTCAAGAGCACGTGTCTGGGTCATGGCACCAGAGGGAGAGCTCACTGCAAAGGGCTGCCATTGCACATGTTTCAAATCATACAGGACCCAGAGTTCTCCAGGACTCCTTCCTGCACCCCTCAAAGAGGAGAGAAAAGGCTTCTGTGGACAACAACTCACCGATGTGGACATTGGCTGAAAACTGGTAGATGCCAGACACAGGTGCTGTGAAACGTCCTGTTGCCAGATTTAATCCTGTCCCCCGGAGAAAAGCTCCTTTGGCCAGAGGCTGTAAGACAAGAAAAGCAGATCCTGAACATGTCCCCAGCACCCTCAACAATTACTTCTGCCTCTGACAAAGAACAAGCTTACATTCATGTGAGCAAAGTTGAAAAAATTTGCAAGGCTATTGACTTGTTTCCCCAGAACACACCTTCCAGATGGACTCTCTCAGTGTTTGATGCCCACAAAAGGCAGAATTATCAGGATGAGACATGAAGATGCCCTTTTTTCTCACTGCCTCACTCTTTTAACTCATCTTGACTGGGACTATGCTTACTATATCCGTTATGCTCTGCTGGTGCTAGTGGCCTCTAGCCTCCACTCATGTTCTGAAATACAAGATCTGCCATTGAGTCAGGAGGTCACTACTAACTACTCCCAAAGATTTCCTAGATGGGGCCAAGCAGCGCCCTCAGGCTTAAAAACCTAGAACCTTATATACCGATTTTGTGATACAAAACACTCATACAGGTCTCCAATTCAGGTCTAAGTCAGGTGGCTTCGATATTGTTAAAGAACAACTGCTTGGATTCTTACAGGTTCCATATTTAGTTTCATTTTTTCCTAGCTTTGGATTTTACAGAACAGGCAAAAACCTCGTAAAATAGTGTGCAGCTTCTCCTCATGGCAAGGAAGCAGTCTGAAGTCAAACTCACAGCAGATTATCTGACTCAGACTAAAATAAACTCTGCAAGAAATGTTTATTGTTAGTTTTGGCCTGCCTGATATGAATTTGGCTGGAGCTGGGGAGAAGCAGGAGTGGCTTCAACGGGCCAAGAAAGCACATTAGTCAGACTCTGCTTCCACCGTAAGGGCATTCTGTGCAACGTGATGAATGCTCTCCTGAGAGATTTGCCCCCCATTGCTCTTAGGGGACAGAAGAGCTGTTCAAATCTGACTCTGTAAAGGCACACGCACTGTTATATCCCTAAAACATGCACAAACTCATAATTGGAGGATCTCAACAACAAGCCAACGTTTGAGTATGCTTTCCCATAGTAGATGGCAAAAGGGGTCTGAGACATGGTGAATGGATTGGTACCAGTGTTGCCACAGGTGTTATTACACTAAAAATTATTCAGGTACCAGAAGACAGTGAGTTGCCCCCCCATTCCAGTTCATTACAGCCAGAAATTGCCAGCTTTCACGGTGCCAGGTAGGAATAATTTATTTAGCTTTGTCTTTGAAAGGAAGTAGAGCTGCAAATATTTGGGTCTGGTGGTGTTTGTTTGGAGAGTTACTACAGGGTAGGAGTGAAATGACTAACCCGCCTTTATTCAGCAAATCCCAGGCAAGGCTCACAAAACAGTAATTCCCAGTCCTTATTTACCAAGATCTAGCTTTAGTCTTTAATTTCACAGCACTTTACTAGAAATGTTTTATGTATGCACATGGTGGTGATGATACATCCCTGGGCAACAGCAGTGGCATTTCTCATAAGATTACATATGTAGAATGGGAAAACAGTAATAATGAACCACAGAACAACTACGTTTCATACAATGATTTCTACATTTATCAATGTGCACTGATGTGTGCCTACGTGCAGACAGATACACACAAAAGGAGCTCTATTTCCTTTCTATACACACATATGGCCAATATAACAATTAACCTAACAACAAAGACTATGGAAGGAGCTTTGTTCCATTCCTGTGCTATCACTAGGCCATCATTTTCAGTACTGCTATTTTTGATTTACCTCACTGAGCAAATCCAAGCCCTGTATGTGCAAAACTGTACTGTGTAGTTAATTCATTCCTTTCTTGTTACAGCTATTAGCAGAATCAGCAACATAATTCCAAAACCACTGGCTGAGCATGGAAAGCAATTTTAGGCACCGGTAAATTATCACTGATAAAACATTCCTGTTTCTTCATGCCCTCGGTGGCTTTGTTATTCTTTTGCTCATAGAAATAGACAATGCAGGGAGAGGTTCTCTGGGCAAAATATTCCATTAAACCCCACACCAATTAGAGCTCCCTGCTGCATTTGCTGCCTCTCAGCAGCATGCTCACCTGAGCTGCTTCAAAACTCTGCAGGGATTTGTATCTGAGAAACTAGCTACTTGCACACAGTTATCTCAGTTAGTGGACTAAAAGCAAACAAACAAGGTAGTGTCCAGCCACTCTGCACAAACCAAGGTCAGCTTCTCTTCCTCAGTTCGTCTCCTACCCCCACATCTCCCTCACTCCACAGTTCTGGGTGGAAAATAGGAACCACACACAGAGAATTAAGATGAGAACTGCCACTTCTGTGATAAACACTGAGAAAAGCAATGCACTGATTTATCTGTTATTAAAGAAAAGGATAACTCAGCCTGCACCATGACACACAGGGGATGCACCGATCTCCTGAAGCAGCAATAGAGTTCAACTGCCAAAGGTAGACACTAAGCTTGACCTCAAGGCACTAGAGACAGTAGGACTCCTGGGATCTTTCACCATGAAAAGCACGAGGCCTCCTTAGCCTTAAATGTTCCAATTCCAGTGACGTTCCTGAGCCCCAGATAAATCCCACTTCCATGGCCTCTCAGAGGCTGCAGTTCTTGCCGTATAAAGTACCTTTCTGAAAGCTTCTGTGAGAGGCAATCATTAA
>JAOTQQ010000008.1:6060934-6078784 GCA_026546715.1 Gallinago undulata
TCCATGGCCTCTCAGAGGCTGCAGTTCTTGCCGTATAAAGTACCTTTCTGAAAGCTTCTGTGAGAGGCAATCATTAAAACCTCCAAGCGTGAGACACAGGATGAAGAGGTGTGGGGAAAGAAGTGTCACATGTTTCATCCCAGATACTAAGGAAGCTGTGAGACCAAGAGGAAGGGAGGGAGGGAATGTTCTGGGAGGAAACGTAGCACAGAAGGATGAGAAAACATCATGCTCTCTCAATAGCCAAGGTCAGAGTGACTTACGTACCATACACAAAAGGCAGAGAATAGAAGCGATAGGCTGTTTCTCAGCACAGGTTCTTTCCACTATCTCACAAATGCTTTGGGTAAGGTCCAAATCCAGGAATTAGAGTCAATCCCTATTATCTCGCTGAGAAGTATCAAACTGTTGGCTTCTTCACACTATTAAACTGACAGAAAGGAAGGAGGGGAATTCTCCCTCTCTTCCCGTCCTTGGACTGTTTAAAGACAATGTTTTCATCTTTGCAGTAGCATCCACTGTCTCACTCCCTGCTAAATTCCCCTATATCAGAGCACAAGCTAAAACCAGACACTTCTTGTCCCAAAGCTGAAATGAAAGGCTGGCATCCAGAGGCCTGTCAGCCCTCCCACATCAGCTTCAGGGCCAGAAGCAATTAGAAAGAAGCTCGGCGTATGATAACAAAGCATGGGAAGCAGCAGCCTACGCACTGATTGCCGAGATGTCTTTATTCACATTTTCCCTCCTAATTAATGAGGCAGCAGATCTCTCTAGCCCTGCCCACACTTCAAGCACAATCTTGCCTCCGTGCCAGCACCCACAGTGCTGTCAAACCAGGCTTCCACAAGTGTATCTGGGAAGGAGCCAGGAAAGCACCCTGTTGAGAACATAACCGCTGCCTTCAGTCCTGCAGTTCTGAGAAGTCCCAGCAGCAAAACTACTCCATAGGAAAGGATCTGCTGGATGGGATCATTCAGAAATGGGACTCAGTGCAGTTGGGAAGAAAGCTCAGCACCTTACTACATGAACGGGGTCAGCAAACCCTGCTGATGGAAAGCCATATTCCCTGTTCACACTCTTCAAACTCTTCCTGTCACACCACAAAACCAACCATGTATCTGGAGGGCCTGTGTTATTAGAGAGACTTTGTGACTCCAATGGCTAGAATAAGTCTCCCCAGTTACCAAGTAACTATTTGTTTTTAGCCATAACTTTGCCTAACATTTACACTTCCAATTCAGATCCTATTTGCAACTGTCTCAGTAAAAGTTTTAAAATAAAATTCAACAGCTTGCTTGTAACCAATTGTATAACGACCTACAGCATCCCGTGATGGTGTGCTTGTCATTGTAACATAATGAAACCATAATGAAATTATATAGGCAATATCCATTTGTGTTCTATAAAATATTACATGAATAATTTGAGCATCAGGACTGACCCACCCAACAAAATGATGACTCTGATATGGGCTCAAAAATCTGTAACAATGGCTTCTGTCCACCTCTGACATTTTTATCATCTGAACAGTAGTCTGGAGTTAAAGAGGGTGTGCACGGAAAAAAAAAAAAAAAGAACAGATCCTTCAGACTAATGCCAAACATGGACAAGTCTTTCTCCATCATTAATTGAAATAAAAAGACTGTTGTTTGGACCTGTGAGACAGTCCTCTCTTGCACAGACCTGTTAGAACTTCAGTAAGAACTGTAATGAGATTCAGCTGGGCTGCAAGAGAAGGAGAAACTGCCTCTTGGGTTTGTCAGGAAGGAGAGAACTCAAAGCTAAATACCCATTTTACTGCAGTTGAGTTTCAGTGCTGAAATCACCACATGAGATACTACTTTATAGCATCCAAGCCTGAGAGGAACTTCTGGGATTAATCTGCCCTTTCAGGAAGCACCTTTATCTGCAGAGCCACCAGGCAGCTGTGCAGACCAGGGGAACTCTAGCTGATGTACACACAAGGGCTGCTGTGGAGTTGCACAGGTTCAGTCTGTAATTCCTTCTTACCGACTGAAAATTCTGAAGTTCTACCAGGGTCTTCTTATCTACAATGACTTGTCCTTTTAGCTTGCAATGGAAGGCCTCCTCGACACGTCTGTGAGGTGACACTTCCTCCAAGGAGAGCAGGAGCGGAGGCAGCTGGCTAGGATGGGCTGAAATAGCCAGGGATGCTCGACGCTCAACGGCTTCTGAGGAGAAAAGAAAAAGTAGAGGAAAATAAAGGCTTGGTTTAAGAGCCATTAGTTGTGCAATTAGACTGCTGCACTCAACTCTTCAACTCTAAGCAGCACTGGGGAAACATTTTTTCAAATTTTTGTGTGCCAGATAGGAGAATGCTTTAAGGCAGCTCTTTATTTGCCATGGTGCTTACCAAAAAAAGCAGATCATAAAAGCACAAAGCTCATACAGTCTTTACCTTTTAATATCTCCTTAAACTCCTGCAGAAGGACTTCCCGGGTGACTTCAGCACCAGGTGCTCCTGGAGGTCCCTGAGGGCCAGGAGGTCCTGGGGGCCCAACAAGGCCACGCTGAGGAAGTAACCAAAGAAAAACCTGTGAATTAGAACCAAGCAATTGCAGCGACAGACCAAAAATTCTCTCAGCCATGATGAGCAAGAGGTACAGGGCTGTCAGGCATGTAAGTGGCCCCCTCCACCATCAGTTCAACCATAGGACTGGAGCAGTGAATCGTAAACTGGCTCTCGGGCCAGCTGTGAATTCCAGCACTTGGAATTTACTCATGTCTTTATGTGGGAGGATAAACTTTGCTCAGGTAAACACAAATTGGTTATTCAAGTGCATCTATACAGTGTGAAGCACAACAGGCACCAGGCTAAGTTTGCTGCTTCTGTATCTTCTCATACCACCAAAGTAAGGAACTAGCTTTTAAGCTTCTTAATCTGCCTATTCACTAACAGGAATAGCCATCTAGCCACGCTCAGTTATTATTATACATTTCTCAGACATAACAATCACATACAGGAACACTTGGTGTGACAGCAGAGCTCAGAAGAAAATGAAACGGATTCAACACACCCACAAAGGTTAGCCACACACACTAGAGCTTTAAACTAGTAGTACAAATATACAACAGTGTTATCAATGCTATTTTGATGTATATTGTTCCCAGGGAATTTCCTCAATCGAACCGCAGTAAACCTGCCTATCAGTTCAGTCAGAAATAAAAGGAAATAATTAGAAGCATTCAAGATTATCTAAACTGCAGATTAAAAGTGCACACGTGATCAAGCATCACTCAGCAGATAATCAGTAATTCATTAATTTGAAATAAATGACTTGTCCACACCTTGATTAATATATTCTTTGAGATACCTGGACTTTATCAAGTGCAAGTAAAAAGATGTTAATTTTATTTCTACTGAGCAGCAAAAACCCAAAAGGGCAGCCACAGTGCACATTTATTAGGTGATGGCGATCTAGCAATAACTTACTAATTTCTTGTCTTTCCCTTTGCATTTTCGTTTAGAGGTATTGCCATCATCTGGGCGGTGAACAAAGGAGATCCAGGTCCGCCGCGGATCTGTGATTCGAGGATCTGGAGATTCTAGGACCTAAAGAGAAACAAGAACAAAGACTGATGTCACTGTATCTCTTTGGCCACTACATGGGTTCAGAGAACACAAAGTTTGCAGACCAGACCATTGCCTGTTGCCTAAACCATATCCTTGATCCAAATACACTGCATTCGGAAGGACATTGAAGGTGGGATAAAATGGGATTTCACACTTCTGTAACAAGCAATTTGGTTTGGATTATGCAGTACCATGCCACTTTGTCTTCATTTACAGGAGCACTGCAAACACAGGATGGTAGTTCAATCTGAGTTCTGACACAGACACCAGCCTTTCAAAGAGTCCCATTAGAGTGGGATTTTTTCTTCCTAAATTACAAACTAAGCTTGCCAGCAAAAATGGCCCAAAAGCCAGAAGATGCTGTCCTTAAACCATCAAAATGCCTTCTCATAACTTAATATGCCATCACCTGCAGGGCCTCCCAGCTCCCTTTGCTTAAGAAACCAGTAAGAGCCCAAAGCTGGGAGCCAGACCTTTCTTGAGCCTCTGAGACTCTCAGCCCTCTGACAGTCCTAATATGTGCCACAAAAAACCTGCCCAGATGCCAAAGACTGTTCACCACTGGCATCTGACATGTATCAGCTGGATCAATCAAGCAATACAGGCAGATTAAAATGTACAGAAAACCTTGAAATGCTCCATAACTTTCAAATCACAGGCTGCAGAGTGACAAATGTGCACACAGGAAAATAAAAAAAAAAAAAAAAAAGAAAAATTAAGTCCACATCTGATCACAGAATAGATATCCATTGGCTAGTTTAACTACCTTGCCCATTCCTGAAAGTATATCTAATATTATCTAGAGAAGCTTTGACATTACAGTGCCTAGGACTGGATCTCTTCTAAACGAAGTGTGGACAGAAGAGAGGAACTGGCTTTATGAACTTGGGTCCACTTCCTATTGGAGTCCCTCATTCTCATGAGTCACCTCCCAGAGACAACCAGAAGTGATCAAGTAGCCATACCTCTTGGTTTTCTCCTAGGCTAGGAATGGGCTTGTAGCTTTAAGTTAAACAAAAGGCACCAGAAATCGTTAGTTCCCAATACCCTGCCACGCTGTTGTCAAGAGCAATTAACTGTTGACTATGGGGGTTCCAGTCTGTTGACACATCAGCCTCCCAAATGTCCATCACGGTGAGAATAAAAGCACAAGCCTTCCCAAAGTTTTATGAACCGTGCTTAAATATCCAGAGCCATTAACGAAAAAGCCAGAGGGGGAAAACCTGCAATGAACACTTAAAATATTTAAAACAAACAAACAAAACCACACCATATGCCTACTTTAAACTTTCAGAACTCACTCAAACCTGTTTTTTCCTCTCATGATGAGAGAGAATAGGTACAGATCAGAATGCCAGCAGGAAAGCAACACAAGGCAGCAGTGGGCTGAATGACATTTGAAGAGATTCCTAGACCATTACAAGTTTAGGTAAATCAATATTGATTTATCACCTTCAGGAGGAAGAAAACAAAATGGATTTGGAAAATCATAGAAGCAAAGTCAGTCAACAGGGCACTTTCCAGATCTAGAAGTGTTTGCCACTGGATATTAAGGCCCTGCTAGAACCATATTGAGTTTTAATAACATTTCTAGTACCACTTATAAGCATAGATTCCCTTTCAAACCATCTGTAAAAGTATGTAGAAAACAATTAACCTTTAGAATGCAGGTAGAGCTGAGGTCCCAACAACTTCAATACATTTCACCATCTAAGAGCAACAGGAATTGGACAGAGGGTTGCAAACTTTAGCTAGAAATATCAGGGCAAGCCCATTTTGAGGAGGAAAGACCACAGTCTGTGTGTGATCTGCTATGAAAAATCCATGCAGCAGCAATTGTTTCAAAATTGAATCTTAGAAGTCTGCTGGAGTTCCAGCTTGAGGTTGCAAGGAATGTTGGTGCTTCTAAGCTGATGCAGAGCCTGGAAAGCTCTCTCCCCGGCATGAATCCAGGCACATGGGTGTAGTACAAGGCACTTGTCCATAGATTTCTGAGCTGATGGGATCGCAATTATTTATTTCAAACAGCTCGGGTCAACAGATGATTTACAAACCAGCAGATTGTGAGCATCTCCCCAGAAATCAGATGTGTTGCAAGCTGAGCTGAGCAAGGGTATTCATTAAACCGGTATCTCAAACTCTGGGAAGCCAACTCCATCATCTCTATTCAGCAAATAACCTTAGGTGATTTACTGCTCAGATACAACCCACAGAAAGATCTGCCCCTATTGAATTGCTCCAGTCAGGCAGCCCACTGATCCTCCCCTCCAGATAGATGGCTGCAGAGTAGCCGGCATCTGTGCTTTAAGCCAAAGCAAGGACATCCCAAGGCATTTTGCTGTATCATTCATGCATTCTACTGTAATTAATCAGAGCCAAAGTTATGGTTATGCACACTCCCCCCAATGCTCTAGTTTAGTGTGTACCACAAAAAAAGAGACAAACTATTAATAAAAAAACTACATCATTATTTCTGTACCAAAAAAAAATATAAATCAGTCTTGAATAATAGGCTTTTTACATTTATAACCACATTTACAGTCAGCTGTCAATTGTGTGCTTATTCAAGGGGTTCCAGCAGTTGTTTAGCTAAATTATTTTTTTTATTTACCACACCCAGGACTGCAATAGCTTTCTGAAATTTCACTGGAAAGTAACATAAATGGAGTACGATAGGAAATCCCAGGTATTGTGAGATTAGTCACCTCAATAAAGCATTATCATCTTCCCACAGATTGCTTGAGTGCAGATTTTTGTGAAGCATAAGAAAAAAGTCAAGGACAGGCTGAGAAGGTCCTTTAGTGCCAACCTCTCCATCTATTGCAACACATAAACATCAAGTCCAGAGGCAAGCATTCATAAAGCTTGCAATCGTCCTTAGAACAGTACACGAGGTGAATTTTATTTCTGAAACAGCCATGAAATATATTTATCAGAGTTTCACAGGGATTGAATGGAATAGAAAAGACAGTTCTTTCCTACCCCACTTCATCTGCAAACAGACAAGTGCAGCATCGCCACACACGAGGTCACAGCTGCAGAGGACTGTTTATGAGCGTTATAGGATATTTTATAATATTATCATATTATAATTCATAAATGTAAAGCAGGCAAGAGCCTACCCATGCTCTGTCCAAAGGAAGATGTCCTTTTGTCCCCATGACTAGGGCTGACAGGTCTGTGGTAAAGCTGCAGCACCGCTCACAAAACAGAAGGAAGCAACTTTATTAATAGAAGGACCCAACTCAGGCAGGACGGAGTATTCCCTCAGAGTCATAACAGAAGCCAGAAAAAGAACAGCTGGGTTGCAGAGAAAAGGAAAATAAAAATCAGTTCATCCTTCGACAAGGGCTGGCAGGAACTCAGAAGTGCAGTCTCCAAAGCACAAGAACAGAGTTTTAGGAACTGGGATGCAGCAGTTGCTGCAGATGTGGAAGAGACTATTCAAATATTGCTGGTTTCCACCAGGTTGCAAGACAGGCATCAACTCCCCTCCACTGCAAAAATGAGGAAACAGGCCAGCTAAAAGCAGAAGCCAGCAATCATGGGCAGACCCTGACCATTAACTGTGAAGACAAACAGATGTCCTCAGCCTTTCTGGAGCTCCAGCTGTGAAGAAACAGGCCAGAGCAGACATCTTGTCAGGGAGAAAAAAGAAATCCAGATGGCACATCCCAGAAAAATAAATTAGAATCTCCTGAAGTTTAAAAAAAAATTAAAAAAAATAATCCCATACCTCTCCAGTGGCTTGCTTAAATTACAAATCCCTCTACAAGACAGTCATGGCACTCCCCGATTTCTCCAGCACAAGGATGATTGACAGTTAAAATGAATGTTCCATCCTTGTGGTATTATTATTTAATTACTATGGCATGCATGAGCAATCCCAGCAATAAGCATGCAAGCCTCTGTTTTTCTTGGCAGCAGCAGCCTCCAGCAGCCAGAGAGACCTTGCAGCCAACTCAGGTATCCGTCAGGACTGGGAACAGCCCTGGAATCCCAGCAAAGGGGACTTGTCCCTCCTGGGGTGCTGTTTACAGAGCAAAGCTGACCTACAGGAGTCAGGAGGAGTCCTCATGTTAACTGCGGTGAAGCCAGGCTTACTCCTTAGCACTTGAAACAGTGCCTCCAAAATCAACAGAAGCCTTGCCAGCAATTTTTAATGAACTTTCAATCGGGTCTTTTAAGATTATTTTGGAATCCGAATACAATGGTGCCTATCACTTCAGACCCAGTTTATGACACTGATGAGAAATTAGGCTGCTCTGTCCCTAACTTCCCTCACAATAAAAACCAAATTGAGCTGTAATTCAGGCTGCACAAGCAGAACCAAGGTTCTTTCTGGCTCTCGCTCCCAGAACAGCGCGCACTGCCCAGAGACACACACTGTCTCCAGCCAAGATGCAGCCAGCATGGAAGAAACTGCTAGCAGAAATCTCCAGTTGAGCAGCACAGTTGGGATCCTGAGAAATTTCTGAACTGTATCTGAACTTGCCTGAAATTCAAGGGTAGTGGGATCCAGTCTGCACCTCTGCTAAAAACCAAAGCGAAATGGACAAAAGTAGTTTCAGAGTCTGGGTGAATAAAAGGAAAAAAAAAAAAAGTCAACACTACCTGTGAGCAAGTCTGTACACCTAAAAGCATCTCTGAGTGTTCTCAAGCACAGTTAAGTATTTCTCAGGGTGGGATAGGATGGCAAAGCATGAAAAGGTTACAATTTTGTGAGAGGACACCATCCTTTCCATCCGCAATTATTTAGAAACAAGTGTCCAAAAACCTGTATCTAACCATTCCAGTCCACAGTCTTCATGCCTAAAGTTATTGCCCTGAAAGTTTTGCTCAATCCGTTAACTATGGATTTGTCCATCTGTGAAGGAATTACATTTAAGAATTCCTTGCTTAATAGTTAAGCAGTTGCCAGACACAAAATGAACCTGACTAAGCATTTCAATTATCTTAATCCACAAATTTCTACGTTGTAACACCCGATTTACACCAGCAAGAGTATTGTCGGCTTCATTATGAAATAAGGAGCAAATTATTCATTTCAGTAGTGTATTTTACTTGGAACAGGTCAAAAAGTGACAGACCACTTTCTTTTTAGCATGAAAAATCCTATGGCAGCTGCTAATAACGTATGGTTATACACACTCTTGGTTATTAATGAGATGTAAAACCAAGGTCCTGACCACTTGTGGTTTTTACAGATCTCTCAAGAATTTTCCCTAGAGCAGAAGCGTTAGGTTTGGTATCTTAGCCAAATCCAAAATGGAATTCCTACCTAAATTCCCACTATGTTTTGTGATTGAAAAAATTATTCTTCACCCCTCTAAAGGGCTCCGTCAACAAGCTTCTCCCCTCCACTTAAACACAAACCGCCTTCAGCAGTCACACCCGTAATGAATTTAATTAATCTAATAGAACAGTTCACCTGAGCAAAAGCTATGCTGGGTAAGAGGACAACGTGATGTCTGGTGCTGTGTTTGCTGTTCTGCAATGTTCACCCGTGTCACCCCTGGAGGTACCCTGTCTTTAGGGCTGCCACAAACAGGTAAGGAACCGAGGAGCACCAACAGAAGGGGTGTAGCACACAAACCCACGTCTGACGTAGGACTACACGCTTCAATAATAAGCTTTAAAAAAAAAAATAAAATCATCTTACATACAGCTCTGAGAAATGAGAGCAAGCACTGAATTATTTGATATGCTGAGTTAGATGTACGAATCCAACATTATTTTACATGGTCCACAAGGAATTGCTAGGAAGCCCTTCTCATTCATAATATGCCAGAGCAAGACTGGCAATGATGACAGATACAAAATATGAAGGATAATGCCTTCTGCTACAGGCAGGTCACAGTCCAGTCTCTCCCATGGCTTTAATACTTGTCAGCCCCCAAAATACTTTTCTCACTTACACATGCAATCACACACTCAGCCTAAGACTGAAATCTCTTTACAGAGGAGGAACGCAATTTGCACAATGTCACTGAACCAGCTGCTGTTTTCAGTCAGAAACAAAAAGCTCCAAAGAAATAATTCAGGGAGATTTAAGTAATAAACCAGGTAGACCTAGCCCTAGATATTCACCAATTTGACGGAGTTGGAAGGGACCTCTAGAGATCATCTAGTCCAACTCCCCTGCCAAAGCAGGGTTGCCCAGAGCACATCACTCAGGACAGCATCAAGGCAGGTCTTGAAGATCTCCAGAGGAGACTCCACAACCTCCCTGGGCAGCCTCTTCCAGGGCTCTGGCACCCTCACCCAAAAGAAGTTCTTCCTCATATTTGAGAACATATCCTCATGTTCCAGCTTGTGCCCGTTGCCCCTCATCCTATCGCTGGAAACCACTGAAAAGAGTCCGGCTCCATCATCCTTCAACCCACCCGTTAGGACCTTCTAAACATAGATTAGGTCTCCCCTCAGTCTTCTCTTCTAGAGGATAAAGAGCCCCAACTCCTTGAGCCTTTCCTCGCAAGGGAGGGGCTCTAATCCCTTAATCGTTTTAGTTGCCCTACGTTGGCAGACAGAAGGATCACAAAGGAAATAAAATTTCAAGGACTCTGGCTACATAGTAGGCAATTAAAAACATTACACTATTTCTTGCAGGCATTCCACTGAAGGTAGAATCCGTTTACTTCAAATCATCCCTGAAACTTCACTGGGATGCTGAGTCAACAATTTTCCTCAGGTTAGGGTGCTGCCTGTGAGTTCCTCAGCTGAACTACCCCTAAAAGCAGCTCACAGAGCAGTTGAAGTTGGAAAGGACACCCACAGATTGTCTAGTTCAACATCCCCACAGGTGAACTACAGCTGGTTACTCTGGTCCATGTGCAGTCATGTTTTGACTGTATCCAAGGATGGAGACTCCACAGCCTCTCTGTCCAGCTTTTTCCAGTGTTTGACCACCCTCACAGTAAAGAAGATTCTTTTCTCACATTTACGCGAATTTCCTGTATTTCAACTTGTATCCACTGGCTCTTGTCCTTCAACTGGGCACTAAGAGCCCAAGTCCATCTTCATTCCCTCTACTTGGGTATCAAATGATAACTCCTCATTAGTGTCAACCCTAAATAAACATTACTGCTGAACTCCTGTTAGTATAATATCCCATTTTGCAGGAGAAGATGTACACCTGGAAAGGGGAAGGCAAGCCTGGCAAGTGGCAGCTGCTGGTATTCAGTCAAAAGAAGAAGGTCCTCTAGATTAAAACCTCTGTATCCATCAGTCATGATCTGCCCTCTCTCTAAGCCCATCTGTGTCAGAGAAAAAAAACTCTTGTGCGCTTGGCAAGCACATCATATTCACAGCGACCCAGCACAGATAAGACTGGAGGAAAACTTAAAAAAAAACAAACCCAAACATCCGACACACTTACTGTTTCCTTGGAAGGATCACATATACCAGATTTGAGACTTCTGCTTCTTGTTTTAGGTAGATGTTTCACCACATGCATTATGAATGTTAAAGGGGAGCTTTCACCACTCCTATTTGAAAAGGATTCCCAAGAGAAATTTGTCCTAAATTGTTTTGCTTAATTAGAAGGAAAACACATCTACCTTTTCAACAGTATGAATAAAAATCACTACTCTCAGCTAATACTGTATTCCAGGCTCTTCCTGCTTTGATAAACCTACCAGCTGGCCACAGAGTCTTCCAAGGTAAACACAGCCTTAATTTCTACTGTACAAGGCCAAAAAAAAATTCCATCTTTCCTGTTATGTGCTGTAGAGAAATGAAAGGGGACACTGCTGTTGTTTCACTTTCCCGTGCAGGGCGCCCTTTCATCAAACAAAACTGCTTGCAGAAGTACCTTCAAGGCTCAAAGAGATCAGTTTTCTGCAGTGAACTGCTTTCCACCTTCCTTTAGCTTAACAGGTTAGGTAAGGATAGATTCACTATTACTCTGCTTCTTCCTTTAGTGAATACAAATTGTGATGCTTTCTGTGCTATCATTTACCCCAGAAATGATAGCAATTCTTAAGCACTGCATTTATAGTATGCGTAAAATAACCTCTTAGCTTGGGCAGGTGCTATATATATATAAAATACAATATAGTCAACCCGTGACATTTAGAAGCAATACTTAACCGGAGCCTCAAATAGATTCCAAGGAGAAAAGTTCACATTGCAAAATCTGGGAGTGGACAGCAGAGCTTGTAAGCGTTTACATCAAAGATTTGGGTTTGTACAGCCCTTATTAAACAGAACCTGCTTTCACTGAACTTGCCAGCTCTTACTGCAGCCAAACTTTTGCCATGGATATTTTAAAGCAAAGTATTTCAACACAGAAACTGCAGCTCCCAAACAATGTCTGTTTTAATGAATGCCCACTAGCCTCCAAATGAGTACTGTGTTTCTTTTAGCAATAATGTATGTATGACTATATTAGAATGAACCAGGACCAGTTTCTGCTTGCTTTTGCAATCAGAATATATTGTGCTTGAGGTCCAATACATTTCACATGGAGCCAAATTAATTCCAGAATAGACTGAAATTTAGTTGCACCAGACGTGTGCCTGGCCCCTTTCGCAGAAGCAGAATGAAGCAGTTCTAGAGAGAGCAGAAGAAAGTGATTGATTATAAGCACCTCAAGAATTCAGCATGTATACAACCTGTCCTGACAGAGCCCTGCAATACACAACAAAGAATTAATTGAAGAAACACTGCTTACAGTCCCCTAATGATAATTTTAAGTGTAGCAGCCAGCTTTTTTATATAGAGGACCGTTTCTCAGACTTGCCCAACCTTAACCAATTACTCTCACAATAGTATTGAAGAGGATATTTAGAATGTCAGCCCAATTGTTCTAACTTGCCCCCTCTGCCATGCCCCAATTTTTGACAGGTTTGTTCCTCCATTGCTATAGTGACTGCCATCCCTAATGCTTGTGATCAAAGTCATGTTTTAGAGGTCACCTCCATTTGAAACAAGGGACATTTTTGTGTGAGCAGAGAGAGGGAAGGGTCTGTGTGATAGAGGAGACTCCCCCCCCCTTCTCAGTGTTGCAGTCTCCCTGAATCCTTTCCTACAAGAGCCACAATCACCTTAAATGGATCATACAGCTATAGCAAAATTTTTCTCATGTGTAATTTTCAGCCCCTGCAGCCTCTCTGGTAGAAGATGCAATGCAGAGAAAGCTCAGCATGCTCAGGTGTTTATACTACAGGACTAGAACTTCAGTCATACATACTCTAAAATAAGTTATAACCATGAATTGCAGTATCCCAGTGTTTGCTCCAGTAAGCTAGAAAATCACGCACGCACAGGCAAAAGAGATAACATTTCTATTTAAAATCAAATAGAATTTGGCAAGGCTGCTTCAAATCACTGGAAAAAGGAACCAGCATTACATTACTGCCAGAAATAAGTTCTACCAAGCACTGACAGCACATAAACACCTACCTTGGGATGCCCGTGCAGTTCTTCACTGTTTGAGAGGGTAGCATTGAAAGGCTCTGTGTACTGATTAGGTTCCTTCTTCATCTTCCTCTCTCTCTTTGCTGCCATAACTCTGAAGAGGCAGAACTGCTGACAAAGTAAAGTTGCCACAAACACCCAGGTGCACCCCTTCATTTTGCAAAGGGAGGGGCCAAGTCAGGAAGGGCACTCTCCAAGCACAAAAACCTTCACCACCAGTAATAGGAACAGACACAGACTTTGCTCTAAGAAATAAAAGAAAATAAAAAAATAAAACGGTTAGAACTATTAAAGGTGATCTTCGGAGCTATGCAATATCAAATGAGCAGCACGCACAGATGCGCCGGTTGCTGGAGAGATCTCTGTTCAAGCAGGACACATGGAAATGGTATAGATAAACTTGTTTGCAAATCTGGATTCACTCGAAGAAGGAGGTAAGTCCATTCAGCCTCTTGAAGCTTACACAAATACAAGGGGCCCTGGAAAGTCCTGCCACCCACCTTGAAGTGTCGCTCTCCCCTCCCTGCCCCCCCAAAATAAGTCTTCAGACTCGTTTAAAATGCACTCAACTATGAAACTTAGAGAAGTCAAATTGCTCAGGGCAATAGTTGCTCAGGCCAGAGCTGACAACACAAACTCATTAGGGGAATTGTTGGGTTGTTCCTCTTCAACAGGAGATTTCACTTTCTGTCATTTGCAGCATTGTGTGCAGTTCAAAGCAGGCTTGAATACGTTCCATCCAGTCTCTCTTGAATGATACTTCCCTTTCCTCAGTGACAAGTCCTCATCCTTTCCTTTCAAGATGCTGGGAAACTGCAGCCCAAGGTTGCTACAGCCACTGCTCTTCTGCAGGGGCTGAAAGCATCACAGCTCAGGCAAGTGCTCAGCCTTCTAAGGAGAAAATAAATTTCTCATATCATAAAAGTTAGAACAGGGAGAAGCAAAGAATCTGAAGATGTACCTAGGTCCATTAGGAGCAGATAAAAGTTTTCCCAGGTTTTCTCTCCCGCTTTAGCTGGGTTTATCTTCCCTTTTCTCTAATGAGGCGACGAGCGGTGAGTCCCAATGCCACAAGCAGCTGTCAGGACATAGAATCTCATGTCTTTTTCATCCTCATCTGCCCTCACACTGGGCAAGATTTCAGGTACCTCTGAGGGTAGGTCACATCTGATTTTTCTCGCTGTTCCTTTCCCCAGCTGCACACTGGCAAAACCCTCCTCAGCTTTTGCTTTACCTCAGCAAATAAGTACTTCTTTCCTGAATGAGTTTCCATCAACTTCAAGAAAGGGGAAAAAAAAAAAAAAGAAAAAAAAAGGAGGAGGGATCACATTCTAATGAGCTGTCAAGCCTATTCTCTTCACATTCCTATTAGACTCACTGATAAGTGGAGCTGGCCCGTGTGCCAGGCAGATTTAAATCAATGCCCGTTCCCTGCTCCCTCCCCTCAGCCCTATTTCTGTACCTCCCCTTCATTATCTCAGAGAAATCACCATTTTTCTGGGAAGTTTGTAAAACTCTACATGAGTGTGTGGTAGAGCTAAAAATATGTGGCTTGGAACATGCACTCAGCATCGCACCACACATTGATACATCAGAACTCCTGCTTTATACTCATTCGCTGTGTGCCATGCAACTTTTTCCCCTAACTCTCAGCACGGGAGGGTGGGCTGTTTATTAAAAATAACAGGTAACCAAAGGTTACACCTCTTGTCCAAGCATTTCATAAGGGAGACCTTGAAGTACTTGGACAGTCTGCAAATTTGTCAGTTCCCCACCAGCTAGAACAAATATTCCTATTCTTTCTACAAATACGGAGACTGGTGCAAAAATATCTGAGATTGTACCATGAGAAAGTCCAAGAATGTTAAAAGGTTGGAGATCACATAATTTGAAGTTTCTTATTCGTCCAGCAAGCAACAGATTGGTTTTCTTTTAACAATACTGTGCCTTCTGTAATCCAAGTAATAATGCCAGCACAGCCCTTCACTGGACTCCAAAGGCAACCAGGATGGATCAGGAGCAACAGCTCGATTATCTACAGCTCAGGGAAACTGAGGCACAAACAATCTGAGCACAAAATCAAGAAGCAGAATACAGATACTATTTTTTTAAAGCATCCTTTGAGAGAAACAGTGTTGGGGAAAGAGAAGAGAGTGAGAGTAAGAAGGGAAGTTACACAGAAGCTAAATAGTTAACAGCCTATCACCCCTCCCCCAACGAGCTCACATTCCATCAAAACTACGTGGCAGACTTTATTTGTTAATAATATTTAACTTTCTTTGGCGCCTTCTCATACTTAAGCCTCTTTTTTCAGGTTAGTTGTAGACAAGCCATGAATTTGTAAAAGTGCACTTGATGACACATTAATAGGACAATCTGTCATATTGCAGCTAAACAGCTTGACAGATCCACACACCATGGCAAGAAATGACATTCACGGCTGGAATGGGGCAATCGCTTTTTTGGTCTGCTGTCTGCCTGCAACATCTCCTTCCCCATCCCAGGAGCCAAATCCCAAGACTCTAACCTCAGATTTTGGGGAAATGAATCCTAACTACATTCGCAAGCACAAGGCGAAGTTGCTTGATGGTCCAGTAAGATAAACAGACTGTGCTAACTCCCGACTGTATATTTTTATCTATTTTGGGCTGAAACAAGTGTCAGCACAGTTTTTACCTCTCCTCCAATCTTTAATACAGCATTTCTATTATCTCTGGAAAATTGCACACTTCGCTGCTGCTGTTCTCACATCCTCATTGCAGCAGTTCCAAAGCACCTGAGTCCTGCCAATGCACGAATAATCTTCAACCCCATTTGCAAAAAAAAAAACAAAACAGGAATAGGCAAATCTTGCACTTAAAACACAACAAACTAAGAATCTCAAAGTGTCTGAAAAAATAAATAGTTTCCTCTCTTAGCTCAGGACCATAATGTGACTAGTTAAGAATAAAACAATACCAATTCTGCATAAGCAAAGTTATAAAGGAGGAAAGACAGTATAAAGCAGCCCCATTTACATTTCAAAATCATGGGCAAGAACCCAAACAGAGTGTTTGCAAACACTGCAATGTGTGTAAAGCTGAAGAGGAAACTGAATACTCAGGCAAGAAATTTGCGATTTGATCTTCCAATCTCTACTTATGCAAGTTGCCTTTTACTCAAGATAGACCTTACCTACCTACACTGAAAGTAATATCCAAAGGGCAAAAGGTCAAAAGCCAGGATTTTCCCAGAGTTACCCATTGTAAATATATTGGACCACTAAGCCTTGGTGCAGAGACAGTGATTTTTTTAAGCCAATATAGACAGTGAGACATTACCATTCCCTGACACACGCCCCTGCTTCATAGCAGGAATACTCTAGACCTTTATCTATGAGAGATCCCTTGGGTTTAAATCTATAATTTCCCAATGCTAATCCGTATAAACTCAATCTTGTTGACGGGGTTAATACACAAAAGCTGTTAGAACAAACCTAAACACACCAGCAGATAGAAGAGCAGCTCTGGGGAGACAGACCAAGAGCTTTTTTTTTTTGACAACTTCAGTTCCCTTCTGCAACCCCCCTGCATCCCAGGTTTGGGAGATTTCCCCCCCCACCCCCCCCCCCGCATTCCCCAGGGTCCAGGCGGGATCGCTACGCCATCTCCTGGCAAATCCATGGAAATGCTGGGAAAAACGGGGAAACCTGCGCAGCTGCTCCCAAGGTTTCCTTTGCAGAGGGCTCTTTGGAGTGACCGAGGTGTGAAACAACTTTGGGGGGGGTAAACCTTTTACCACTAATAAAAGATTCCCAGTGAAGCCTAACAAATCATCTGCACTCATTTCCCAGAAAACTCTTTACAATAACACAAGATGTTCATGATCATTGAGTTCACGGTCAATAGCCTCCCTCTTCTGTGTGTAGGTGATTTTTTAGACTGAAAACATTATTTTTTTCTGCTTTAAGAAGTAAGATCTGGCCTTTGCTGGGCAGCAGAAACAATATCATCCTGTATTCTCTTCATATTGCAAACCAGTCACAGGAAGATAAGCCACCAATAAAAATAAATTAGCAGCATGCATTATTCAGAGACATAAAAAAAATACTTTTTGAAGCACAAGACTTCAAGTAATAATTCTAATTACAAATTGTGACCTTGCTCTTCTGAAGAAAAGACAGCTTATCTCTTGCCAACTGCTTAGACATTTGCAGCAAGTTGGTAAATCCAGGAGATGGGCAAGAGGCAACTCATTTCTCTGGCCATCTGTGTATGGGAGTTTCCCATTTAACACTGGGCTAGATAGACACTACCAACACCCATGGCCAGTTTGAAATCCAAGTACTCATGCAAACACAATAGGAGGGATTTTTTTTCCTACAGGATTTGTCTAAGTAGGGGCAGAACAATGCCTGTCCTCACAGCAAGAATGCTATAACTACATGGATCCGAAATACAGCAACGAAGGTACCCTCATCTGAGCAGCTCCTTACCAACACAAGCATTAAACAAACCTGAAGGAGGGCAATCGACAAAATGAAAAGCACTAAGTCATAACAATGGAGTGCAAAAGATCTCCAGGCACTAGACTTGTTCTGAATAAGAAAAAAAAAAAAAGTGGAAATACCAGCATTATTAAGGAAAATGCATCATTTCATTAAACAAATCAGGACACAGCTTAGCTCTGGCAGATGTCAGTCAAGCAAAAAAAAAAAAAAAAACAAACAACACTCACCTCCATAAAGAAATTGCTACTAGAAACTACTATTTTTTGGATACGCACTCACACAACTGGAATGCCAGCCCAAAATCAAATTCTAAGAGTTAAGACAGCCTCTGAGTAACACTTACTGC
>JAOTQQ010000008.1:6078884-6092324 GCA_026546715.1 Gallinago undulata
ACGCACTCACACAACTGGAATGCCAGCCCAAAATCAAATTCTAAGAGTTAAGACAGCCTCTGAGTAACACTTACTGCAGCTCTCTAGGTATCACAGAAGTACCTATCTAGGTGTTAAGGGAATGGCAGCAAAATGAAGTGAAACCGTACTCAAACAGCAACTGCCCAGTCAGTAGCAAGGTCCTCATCTACCTTCTTCTTCAGACATCATCCCAGGTGGCAAAACAGCAGAACAGCATCTCAGAGCGGTTCCATGTCTCAGAGAAGGTATCTGGAAACAGACACTGCACTACAATGACAGTTGTGACACTGATGTCATTGCAGAACAAATACCTCTCTGTAAAGGAACTGCATTATCAAACAAAAGACCTAAAAGAATTACTACCTTCCTGGAGGTGTTTCGCCACAGATGTAAGGGATACCCAACTAACTTGAGGGAAAAAAAGCATCTGGAGGTGAGAGAGATGCAGTTTTGCCATAGTTCTTGTTTTATAGTCCACATATATCCAGTTTTCTTCCCAGGGATTCCTTTCCCAAAAACAGTCCCACAGAAAAGTATCAATTTTATCATGAATGTTTATTATGAACAAACAACTTTACAATGCAGTCATTTCTACTCCTCAGTACATGCTTGAAGTAAGGTAACTTCATCACCTTGAAATCTTAGGGGGAGAAAAAGTTATGACGACACACAAATCCAGGATTTTAAAAACCAAGAGATCTTTAAAGGCGACCACTGAGATGCCTTCTGAGTCAGGCTGCAAAAACTCCCTACCAACTGCATGTAACAACCCTACAGAAACCTATTAAATTGCAGCATGAAAGTGAAGGGCCAGACGTTTGTTCCAGTATCACATACTGAGGGAGAGCTCTTTGTTTGATTACATTAAGTAATGCACTGCTTCAGGTCATGATAATATTTTTGCATGGCAAAGAACGGTCTACTCCATCTAATGACTTTGGTAACAAAAAGATCAGATACTGCATACTATTATAAATGCTTTTAAAAAAAAAACAAAAACCAGTAAAACCTACACAAAAAGGGAATAAATCTTCCGTTACCAAAGGCAAGGAGCAAGGAGATGTATTAAAAACTTGTAAGCCATAGGTGAAGGGTTCAGGCAGCTACTGGCTACTGCTCCTAGAAATGACTCAAATTTTTCTGAATCCAGGATACTGAAGGGAAGCTGCAATTGGAAGTTTTGTTTTTTAAATACAACCAATCCTCAGAAAAAAAATGCAGCATGTCCAGGGTTTAACCAAAGGTTTTTTCTTTCCAATTGTGGCACTACCTAAAAAGAAGACACCCGCCTTCAAATACTTGGGTGTAGCTTAAGGCCAACTTGTCACAAAGTAAAATGCCTTTTATTCAACATCTCCAGATTTTACTAGTTCTTCCACCTTAGTTAGGTGCATTTCACAGAAGATGCAAACACACCATGCCCAAGGTCTCCTTGTCTTTGTCTTCATTTATGTGGACAAAAGAACTTCCATAAAAGATAAACATAGATAACAAATTATAAACTTCTGTCTGTAGGCGATGTCAATGGTAATAAAAGGCATTGCGAGAACACAAATATGTTTGAATGATGCTAAGAAATATGAGGCACAACAGCCTCAGCTACAGGTCCATAAGCTTCAAGAAAAAAATACCAGTCTGACAAACCCATCTTGAAAATCCTATCACTGCAGGAAAGACATGACACTCCCCTTCCTCTTAAGCACACTCCCAGACTGACAGAACATAGTTGTTTCTAGATAGATACAACTGGTGCTTCTCTCTTTACAAGAGCTGATTAAGCACACATAAGAGGTAAATTAAAAAAGTTATAAATAAGATTTGGTAGAACCACAAAATAATAATAATAAAAAAAAAATCAAAGATTTATAAATACATCTTAAAATCCAGCCTTTTTCAAATTCCATCCCTACCTCCCACCTCCTCCTTCCCTTCCTTACCTCAGTAAGAACTGCTTTAAGATTTCTTTAGTGTAGAGCTGTTCTGCTATTTTGGTAATTCCTACCTATTGCAGAGAATTGCTCACATTTATTGATGCTCTAAGCTGCACGGCTCATGGGTTAACAATACATTTTTGCTTACAATTCAAGATACGAAGGAGAAGCAGAGAGAGAGAACAAATCTGAAAGGGAAAATAAAAACAATTTCAAAAAATTCTTAGATACATGAGGTAATATTTATTTGGGCTCTTCGCAATACTTAAAATAAGACTATGCAGTTAGATGCAGAGCTTTTTACCCTGCTATCACCTCTGACAGTTTGTTGTAGCATTAACAGTGAGTGCATTCTTCCCCAGTTGACCAGGGATCACTGTCAATTATAAAGGCACAGGATGATTGCCTCTGATGAAACAAAGCATTAGGGTAAAATTAAGCAGGGGGGGAAACCAAGAAAACTCAGTTAAAGTAATTTCAGGCTTTTGAACTATCCTAGGAGTTTTAGTGTTTATCCACAGTCCTGTAATTCCATGAACAAACATCAGTATTTCAGTCATCAATCATGTGAAGGGGAACAGTGATGAACTTACACCTAAAAGAAAAAAACTTCTAGAACTGCAGAATTAGAAGGGTTTGGGTTTTGGTGGTGGTTTTTTTAAGAGTTTATGGAAATATTCAAGTAAGCAAGCAGAATTAATTTTAAGGGTTTACTTCAGCTACTGACACTTCAGATTAATTCAGCTGACTCTGAAGAAGCTGGTTTGTTATTCAGACTCATTTGTCTTTTTATCTTCACAAGGGCTAGGGTTACTTCATTTCCCAAAGCCCAAGAAATCCAGAGAAGATTTTCTGAATACACAATCAACTCTCCATTGGTCTGTGCAGTTTTATTATTTTTTTTTCAACAGTGGCACCTTGTGATCAAAATTAAGTATTACAGCTTTCAAATAGAACATCTCCCAAAATGGAAATCTCTAAGTGAACACATCCAAAACAATACTGGATACGGGTGTCCCCCTAAAAGCTGATTCAAATGCTTTTTTCTTACTAATCATTCCTAAAGGCCAACAAACTGCACTTCTTGTAGCCCAAATAAAACCTTCAATAACATTGTGACAATTTAGACAACACATTTAACACACACAGTGTTATCTTCCCACTCATCTAATCGCTACTGACTAGATATGCAATGATGTTCGTTCTATTTTGAAAAAGAAACCAGCAATCTTCTGTAGCATCAATGTTCACTTGAATCAAACCCTTAGCAAGTCCACATGAAATCTCTACTTGAATCATTTCAACACCTGTACAGACTCTTCCCTAATGAAAATAAAACATGATATGCATAAATTGTGAAATCTTAAAAACTGTTCAATGAAGTAAAAAGCCTTATTTGCTTAAGGTTTTCAAATTTCAAATAACAGATGGAGAACTGCTATAAAAATCAAAGCACTAGAAATGTCAGCATCTCATCAATAATGCTTTGACTTGTTTGTGAACCACTACCAGATAGTAGCGAGGACAAGAGGAACTGCGAGTAGAACTTCTTTTAGTTTTCTGACTAATCGAAACTACTCCATTTTCCAAACATAACCCATGAGCCAACCAATGTTTTACCTGCAACTTGGTAAAACAAATATTTATCCCAGTGTCAGAGTCAGATGCCCAAAGAGTCCCAATCATTCTGCAACTACCACTAATTTGGTCTTGGATTGCTTTTATTATCCTCATTCTTGCGCTATGCTTCTCAGTACATACTTGACTGTGTAGGCAAAGGCTGCAAAACCAACTATTACAAACAAGTTCGCCAAAGCTCCGCCTAAAAGTCCATGGTTACGATTGGCCTGTTGGAGACCGGGGTGGTTGGCAGGTGCCAGTGGTACGTGCCCATTCAGAAGGGGGATCCCGTTCTGACCGTAGTGTGCTTCCCCATCAGGGACAACATCTGGTAAAGGGAGGGATGGAGGTCTGTTATTGAGCTCCTCTTGTGCTTTCTGTTTTTGTTTAATCTCCTGGAGAAAGAAGAAAAAAAAAGTGAGTAGCTGGAAATGAAAGTGTTGAAGCTAATTGGGTATTTTTAAGAGGTTTCAGGACCTAAGTTCTTGCATAACTTTAGGGAAAGGATATGGTACACTTCTTTACATTGTAGGTCTTTAAATGCATTTCATACATTTGTACACACTCCCCAAGTTCTTCCAAAGTGACCTAACTTCAGCAGTTGACACCAACAATCATTTGCCCAAGTTTATCTGTAGTTCATATGTACATTTTCTGAGCTTTTTTTTTTCAGAAATGACATTCTTGCATCAAAAGTCTTGCATGTGCAGCTTGTTTGGAACACAAGACATTCAACTGTTCCCTATACATGGTGATATAAACTGCATCAACAAACCTATAGGGTTAGTGTTGTGCAAGGAACATACCCCCAAAAATAGGCATCTATCTCCCATTCTCGGAAGTTAAGCAAGAAGAATTTAACAAACTTTTTTAAAAGAGAAATAAGAAAACCAGGGTTCCATCTGGAATATTGATGGACCAAGTCAAGGTATACAAAGACTAGTCCCACCCAAACTCAGGAAAAACCAGCATACAATTCTAAAATATTGAGAACACAACCATGTGTGAAGCAGCTCAGTTAAGGCTGCAACACCAATCCTAAATACACATATTTGATTCCCTGTACAATGGATCTTTGTGCAGCAGAAAAACAATTCCATTTTGAGATTCAAGGTTTTAATTTTCACACATAGCAAAAGTGCCTATTGAAAGGTTTCTAAGACTGACAAAAGTAGCTACTGTCTGCGAAAAGACCTAAAAAATTCTTTTACAG
This sequence comes from Gallinago undulata, assembly GCA_026546715.1. Taxonomy (NCBI): domain Eukaryota; kingdom Metazoa; phylum Chordata; class Aves; order Charadriiformes; family Scolopacidae; genus Gallinago; species Gallinago undulata. The sequence goes on from JAOTQQ010000008.1 coordinate 6,083,670, forward strand.
ATCTACACAGAGAAGCTGAAAAACTACAGGAAACCAAATTATTGCACAGATGAATTTCCTTACCTCTACCACTTCAGGGAAGAGCTCACAGAAGACTTTATCTTTTAAATTAAATGCTAAGCTTTGTGCAGCAAGCTGTCTTTTCTGTGGAGGAAACCAAAATTATCAGCAGTTGCATATAAATGAAGTTAATATAACAACTCAATTTCTGATTATCTCCCCACAACGATGGTGCAAACCATTAGCCATGCAGTTTCTAACATTTAAAACTTCACACAACAGACATTTTTAGACACAAATTATGTTCTTAATTCTTCATCTTCTGGGATTAGTGTTCTGTATTAGTGTGCCTGCTTGGCGGACACTTCAAGAGGAAGGAAGGAGAAAGTCAGTCCCAACCACACTGTTTACTAAAAGGGATTTTAAGTTCTCTAAGAAATCCTCTTCCCGTGCCCACACTACCTAAAATCAACTCAATTCTTCTGCCTGACATCTACAGCAGGCAACAAGGTATTCATTTATGAGATATCTAAATGTTGCTGCTGTTGTTTAAACTTTGAGGTCACATTCAACACTCCCTCAGCTGACGAAAGATACAATTGCAGAGTCTGGAGCTTACTGTGAACTCTGACGTCTCGATGCTGCCCAGGGTGGGGCCCTTTTCCACCATAAAACTAAGAAGGCCTGTCAAGATCGTCGAGACCGACCAAGCTGGATTCCATGTATCCGGGTGGAAATCAGTGATTGAAAGACACAACCTTCAAAAGGGTAAAACAGGCAGTGTGTGTTATTTTTGCCACTAAAATTATTACACATTATATATATTGCTAAAATGGTGTTAATTGCTTAAGTGTTAGAAGAAAATCCTTACCTTGTATTACACTTAAACCTTCCATTAGGTGTAATCATATAAATACTAGGAGGTTTAAAAGGGAATTCTCTGGGGAATATTAGCTTCCCATGATAATAGCCACCTGCATTACATAAAGAAATTAATTACTTATTTTGCATGAAGATAAAGTCATTGCTCCTCAAAATGGGCCAAATAAAACCCTTTACTTGTCTCCTTCTCCCCCTCACATTAAAGAGATCAAGCTCATCATTTTGTTCCTCTAAAATACCTGCATATTTACTTTGGAGGCAATTCTCTCACATGCTTATTACAAATTGCACTTGCTGCTGTCAAGTCTGTAATACACTTAAGGAAAATCAGCCAAAAATAGAACACAAATGGATTCGTTTTCCAGAAACACAGCTAACTGTAAATGTAATCCTATGAAGAATCCGACTTCAAAAAGCATTTTGCGAGAGGCTCCAGAAGACACTGGGAAATATGTGACTACAACAAATTAATAAGGCTTTTACATTCCTCACTTTCTCCTGAGAAATTCATAAAGAGACTATATGCCTCAGGTCACTGAGAACATTTATGTGATAACAAAATGGGGTTTTATTGAAATTAACTTGGACTGTCACATACTATCTAAAGTGAGTTATGTGCTCCAAGACCTTTAGCAATTACTCAATAGGAAGTTATTGGTCTTCAGGTTAACCTAAATGTGGTTTTGTTAGAATCATTGATAACAGAAAAATTACTAATAGACAGCGGTAGCCCACAAGTCACCGACAGCTTTGAAACTGCACTAATAGTTTTTAGAGCTATTTACAGTAGTTATATTTTTGCCCATTTAAGCAGTAATTACTCAAGCATCTCAATCACAACAAAGTACACACACACGGTTTTGCGACATGCTAACTTTTACCTTCATAGGGAGTCATTTCAGGTCCCCGTACAACATAGTGCCTAAGACAAAGAGGGAAATTTAAACAGTATGAAAGCCATCACACAATCCACCATCAATTTCTCTACAAAAATAAGAACCTTTATCACTTTAGCAAAAGTTTCATCCTCCACCTCCCAAAATCAATATTCTCATACAATCTGTAGGAGTGAGGGAGTCAGACTTGATGACCTAGAAAATCTTGTTCTCTCCACAAGTGCGTGAACAGTTCATTCTAATTCTTACCATTCAAGGATATTAGATGGGAGGGGCTCTGCACAGATATAAGGCACTGGATCTTTCTTAATTCGAAGGTAGTCTTGTTTAAGTCTCTGTGTTGCTGTCGTTGGTGCTCTCTTATTACTGTTGTTGCTCATCTAGTTTTTAGAAAATATATACAAACACAATCTCAATACAATCTTAACAGACACAGAGCTACTATGCTTCACTGAACACAGCTCCAGAGTTTTACAAAATCTAGTTTACAAAGCCTTTTTTTAAAGTAGAAATTATAATACCATAACTTTTGAGTGGCAAGAACCACGTAAAATTTTAACCCACTAACACATTCCCGAGAGACTCTGCATACTGCCAAAATAGGAAAACACTCCTTCCAGAACACCACTGTTTAACTACCACAGTGAAGTGCTACCATCAAAACATGCTGCACTGTAGAACCCACTTGGACTCTTAATAACCAGCCTTGTGTTTAGGCTGAACACACATCATTATGACACCGTTTCAAAGGGCTTAGGGTTTTTTTGACTATTTCCCTATACAGTTTTAATATCTATTATATAAATTTGCCCATGATTTAAACTCATTTGCTGTTTCTACACATAGATTTATTTGAAATAAATAATAAATTTAAAAACTCCACAGTAGCCTTATTACTGACTTTGATGTGAAGGTTTTTAAATTAAAATTGCTGCCTGCTTCTGAGTCAGTTGAATTTACAGAAGGGAACTTCTGAGCCAGATTATTCTCTTCCAGATGAACAAAGGCCTCACCCAAAATGAGACAAGTCAGTGTGAAAAAAGGAAACTCCATGCTACTTCCATACCAATTACCAAATGCTATTTAACTCACTTCTCCCCCAGAAAGGTAGCAAGTTACTTGGAAATTTAACCAAAAACAGAAAGTAAAGATTTTACAAGAAGCTTGTATAAAGAGATAAGACAACACTTACAATATGATAGCAGCATTTGACACAAGAAGTACGTTAAATACCTATGACCTCTTCTATTCCTTTAGTTCAAAAAGATAGCCAAGTACCACTCATTAAGAAATAATACTCAAACCACAAGGACCAAATCCATGCGGTCAAATATTCTCAAAATAAACATGTTTGACCATGCTTTTGTCAAAATTACTGTAAATCATTGTTTAAAACACATGGCTTATTTTTTTTGGAAGGAAGTCGCACATGTTTTTAAGTCATAATCATAACTATAAATTGATATCATAAAATTAAGAATTTTCTCTAAAGAAGTCAGTTTTGACTTTGAAACACTGGTTAAAGCATATCTTTTTTATTTAACACAATTAGTTGGGTTTTAGTCTTGCTATAAGGCACCTCACTCTGGACTGTAAAAATACAGTGAAATATGTAACAGCACTATGTATAACTCTTGGGTTTTTAACTCAAAGCCTTATCTGAAAGAACATTTGCATCTTAAACGCAGAAGCTGAACGGCAACACTTACAGAAGCCACGACCGCAAACCCCTTTTCCCACCACGACAACACAATTTACCAGAACCAAGCAAAAATAAAAAGGCAACTCGATGGTGTTTAGGCAGCCGAGCATCACCAGCACGATGCTCCCAACCCCTGCTCCCAGCCCGGCCAGTTCCCTCTTCCCTCAGCTCCCTCACGGGCTCGTCCCGCCGTCCCAGGCCCCACTCACCTCTCCCTGCTGGTGCAGGACCCTCCACGGCCGGGACGCCCCACCTGCCTGCAGCCGGCGGCCAAGGGAGGGAGGGGAGGAGGGGAAGGAAGGAGAAAGGGAAGGAAGCGCCACAGGAGAAAGCGGGCAGGGCAGGGCGGCGACCCCCAGCCTCCCTGCTGCGGCGCCCAACGCGGCTCCCAGCCAAGATGGCGGCCCGGCGAGGCGGGGCCAAGGCACTGCTGGACTCTGCTTCCGGGAAGGAACCGCCCCGCTTCCGGGCGTCAGTGCGTCAGACGCAGCTCACCTGACTTCCGCTTCCGGCCGTTACCATGGCGGCCCGGGGGCTGCAGAGGGGTCGAGCGCGGCCCAAGTCCTCCGCGTTGAACGTGTGGGGTTTGTGGGTTGTTTTTTTTTGCTATAAGCCTCCTCTTTTCTTCAGATTCACAGTGTTCATAAAATGGATAAATCCAACCTCATTTTCAGTCACTCGGCCATTCATAAAGGCAGTATATTTTGTTCCAGGAATCCACCGGTAGGCCCATAAAAATACAACAAATAATTTTGCGTATGATACTCGTGCATTTGTTCCTTCAGTATTGTTTAAGAAGAGCAAAGCAAGTTACTCCCTTTCAGTCAGAAGGCCAAACGTGACAGGAAGGTATAGTGTCTATTCACTTTTAATTTAATACTGCATATCCAGATTACTTGAATGGAGAAAAACCTGCAAAGTCTTGTTCCTTTGAAGGGAGCAGCACAGCGTTGTGCTCTGTCTTGGATCAGTGTTGAGCACAGTGGCGCGCAGGCCTCCCCTTTAAGGGATTATGGGAGATGCCTACGCTTGAAAGATGAAACATTTTAATAACAGGGGTGTTGTGGGGTGTTTTGTAAAACACAAAATTCCATCTGGCCTTAATATCATTCTTGGCACAATAAGCTTGTTGCATAAGTTACACTAAAATCTTACTTACATGCTACTTTGTGCAAGATGGGGTTTAGCAGATGTCAGTCACAATGGTCCTTCTCTGAGGATTTCACCCCAGCTTTTATTGTCAGGGCTGGGCTAATCAGTTCTCTTTGGTGAGCCAGCTCGAGCCTGACTTATACTTGTATTTCCTATTGATTTGTTCACATGCAGGAATCCTGAAAATAAAAAAAAAGAAAAAAGAAATTCCTCTTTAAAAGACTAAGAAATAAACTTTTTGTGGTTAACCATGTTTTGGCATTTTGGTTGTCACCTACATACTGCTGTCTATCCCAGTTGAGAGGAATATTTTGCCCACTCCCTTCCAAGGCTTTTCTTTCAGGGCTTTTGAAATTTGCAATCCGAATAATGTTTGTGAAAGGGAATTCATGCAGTTTGATTACCCAAGATTTAGTTTAAACAAAAAAAAACAAACACCCAAACAAATCATAAGGAAGAGCTTGGCTCCTGATTTATACATCTGTTCAGTGTTCTAGCTGTAGAGCAGAGCTGCTGTACTGTATTAATTATTAGCATATATTTAAAAGGTGCTATTTAAAAGGTTGACATAGTACTTAGTGACATGGTTTAGTGATGGTAGAGTTAGGTTGATGATTGGGCAAGATGATCTTAAAGGTCCCTTCCAACCCAGACAATTCTGTTGTTCCATGAATCTATGATATGTACAAGTTTAAGGGAAAGTGTACCTCTTTCTCTGGGCTAATAATATTCCTTTATTGCCTCAGGTGAAACGAAAAGGCAGAAAAGAAAACGGTTGAGTTTGCCCCAAAGAATTTGCAACAGATGCTTAGACAGGACCGGAGGACTGCAATAAAAGGCGAGAATTTTTCTTACTGTTCCAAAAGCTGCAGGCGTCTTCCATGTGAATAGATCCTGCAGTCACCACGGTTCTCCTCAGTCCTTGAGCACTTCTGCACCGCTAGCCAACAGAGGGCAGTGGTGGCCCACAAGGTTTTTCACCTTTTAGTTCTGCCTGTTGTCAGCAGTGTTCGCTGTAGTGCAGATTTTCATTCCCTGTCAGGGGTTTGTGGAGGTTATCCAAGAGCAAGAAGGAAGGGAAAAATGGCTGTGATGTTAGCACCTATGGGCCAAACCCAAATTTTAAATTTATCTACAAACTTGGGATTTCAAAATATTGCGTGCACATAGAATATCTCACTCAAGCTTTTGTGTTTGTTTTTAGCGTGTAGTTTTCATTTATGTCCTAAGCACTGAGGCAGGGTTGTTGATGCGCAGTGACTGTTGTATTCAACCCCAGAGAGATCCACAGTTGTGCAGCAAACTGAAAAGATGTTTGGTCTTACAGAACCCCACTGTAACGATTTTTCTGATTTAAGCTTCAAATATGGACAAGAAATATTTTTCTAGAAGTAGGAAAATGATAGAGATTTTAGGAAAAAATGCCAATCTGAAATCATGAAGAGAGAAACCAACCAAACAAAAATATTTTCAGTTTGCTGAGGGATATAAAAATTTTCATTTAATTTCAAATGTCTAATATTTTTACCTCAGACTTCAATCACAATAATGGGATCGTTCATACACAAAGTGTTCACATGTCCCACCTGTAGCCACATCACAACTTTTTGAGTTAGTGAGGTTTATCAGGCCTTGTCCTTTTCTTTGATCTATTTTAATCTTAGTACCTTGAAATGCTTCAAGGAAAAATGGTTTGCTTCAGAAACAAAGTACTAGTTGGCCTGTTTTGCTTTAATCTCTTACACTCACCTGTCCTTATATCTAATCTGAGCTCACCATTTACAAATGCTTAAAGGTTTTTCAGAACAGAAGGAACTCCTTATAATAAATTATTATTATAATTCAAGATGAAAAGCACTCTATAAATACAAGGTATTATTAGAATGCAGTATTAGCCTACATGTATTTTGCCTAATAAATTCCCCATGGCAACTCATCCAGTATAATACATACCTAGTTTTATACCCTTTGACCTGAGGACAATTACCTCTTTTTTTTTTTTTTTTTCTGTCACACCATTTTGTCTTTTTTTTTGTATTTACCCTGGAATTCCTACTAAGTCATCTAAGTCTAAAAATGTGAGAAACATGTGAACCTGGAGACTGTAATAGAGGCCCCAGAATGCTGAAGGGATTCCAGAGCTTGTGTTTACACCTCTGTCATTCTCCTTCATGTTCCCCAACCCCAAAGTATTTCATGCATAAGTGTGTTGTCATTAACATTCCATTCATCTTTCTGGCATGTTATTCTCAACACTAATGATAGCGTAGAATGAGACTTCTGTCTCAGAGTAGTTTCTTTCTTCCCAGTTGTTTTCCAACATGCAAATGAATCACGCTATAGAATTTCCTCTCTCTCTAAAGTATCTTTGGTGTACTGCTATTGTGTCTTGAAGGCATATTTTAAACCTGGGCTTGGGAAGTGACTAGAAGCTCCAAATTTATGTTTTTAAATCATTAAATGCACTAAGTCAAGAAGTACTTACTGCTAAATTAGCTTGGAAAGTGATTAAGTCCAGGACAGAGACAAGTGAGACAGTTCACTATCTCATAAAGGTTGGAGTTGGTTTTTAATTTTATATGGGCCCCTCAGCAGCATCACATGGGTAGCTACAGGACATGAAAACATCTTTATGTACTTCTGAACACAGACCTTTTGTGTTACTCTTTAAAAATATATAGCTGACTTCCACAGTGCAGAAAATTTTCCTTTAATTGTAATCATAACAAAAGCATTGCAAATTTTCAGGTCAGATACAAGAAACAGAAATCAGATTTTTTTCTAATTGTGGGTGCCTTTAGGTAAGTCCTTTGCTTCAGTTTCTCCCTCAAATGAAAGTGGTACTTTATGCACCACTCCACATATGCAGTCAAATAAGTATTTTGAGGCTGACCTTGGTGGATGAAGAAATAATTTGAGAGAGAAAATGCACCCCAAGGAATGTAGTGATGGTTAATTAGCATTCACATATACTCAAATGTAATCTTGTCCTGTAAATGTGGCAACGCTGTGGCTGCTGAGCGTCTCTGTTTAAGTTGTCCAGAAAGACAGAACACCTGGAAGAACAGCCATGCCTCAAGGTTGCCCAGAACTGAGGGTGCTGATGAAATGGAAAGTTCTTCTATCCCGGAGAGACATTTGATATATCCTTGAGAAAGCAATTTCCCTGAGTCTGATTACCGACAGCCATGTTACAGTGGGATCAGGAGAGGATAACTGCATAACTCATATGTACTCAATGGGCAGGTTTTTTTCTTTAGTTACCTCATGGGTTGACCATAGAACCCATTGCTGCTTCAGATAACCAAGATAGGGCTCTCAGCTTAAGTAGTGAAGAAAACAGGAATCTTTACTTCTACCCTGAATATACAGAACTGCCCCCTAGACCCTTTACTGGAGTTTCAGTCTCTGAAGCCTGGGGAAGTGGAAAATCAGTCAGTTAAAATGCACTCTCTTACTTCATATGTCCATATAATGTGTTCCCTGACATGTAGCACAGTGAGACTTCTGATCTATTCGTTTTGTTTCCTGTCTAAAGCCACTGACAACTGGCACCATGTAAATATTTTGCATGTACAAAGGTAGAATTTGCTAACTGTGAAGAGCTTACTGCCCACAAGCACAAGAAGCATTACAGAAATCATTGCCCAGTGAATAAATGGAAGAGTTTCATGTGACCTCTCATGGCTGACAACCTCCTAGAACAGGGAGTTCAAATCCTACCTTGCAGCTTGCTCCATGACCAGATACAACCAGGACTCAGAGCAAGCAAAACCCATGGGAATCAGTAAAGGAGGAGGTTTGGGAGTGTTATACCCAAGTAGGAGCAATGTGGGTGGAGATTACAAAGCACAGTAAACACGAGGGTGGCCTTGGACAGAATGGTTTAGGTTGGAAGAGACCTTAAAGATCGCATTGTTCCATCCCCCTGCCCTGGGCAGGGACGCCTCCCACCAGGTTGCTCCAAGCCCCATCCAGCCTGGCCTTGAACCCCTCCAGGGATGGGGCAGCCACAGCTTCTCT
>JAOTQQ010000008.1:6092465-6118283 GCA_026546715.1 Gallinago undulata
CAGCCACAGCTTCTCTGGGCAACCTGGGCCAGGCTCTCACCACCCTCACAGCAAAGAATTTCTTCCTGAGATCTCATGTAGATCTCCCCTCTTCCAGTTTGAAGCCATTACCCCTTGTCCTATCAAGAAGTAAGTCAGGCATGGGGCTGAGCCTTGCAAAGCCACGGGGAAGGAAAGAATGAATCTTTAGGATGTTGTTAAGGAAGAATTTATCCCATGAGTAACAGGTGATTTAGCTCAGGAAACCACAGAGACATCTCTATTGGCAGGGCTCTTGTCAGTGTTTGCCAAAACCAGGGCAAGCAGTTCAGGGATGCTGGTGAAGCCATTTTTCATTCATGCTGGGTAAAATCTGTGTTTGAGACACTGTTGTCCAAAAGGCCTTAGTCAGGGTTTTGGGTTTGTCCTGTGTTTAAGCATTAATGAATATTTCTGAACTGTATTTACTCTTAGCTTTTTAAAATGTATTTCTTCATTTTGGGTGAATGTGAAACTTTTACAAGGTTGGTTTTTCTCTTTTATGGGAGGGGCTTTCAACAAAAGAAATTTGGAATTCCAAAACTTACTGAAAGCAGAAGGATATTTACTGTTCAATTTATAGTGAATCTCCATCACAGATATCTGAATGTGCTGGGATTGTAACTACCTGTGTGCAGATGAGAACTGTGACATTGAGAAACTAAGTCACTGTCCCAGGGTCAGGTTTGTAACACGGCACTGACTGATCGCGTGTTTTCCACTGTCTGACCTTGCCTTCAAACCAGGAGATACCCTTGACCAATAATCCTTCAGAGATCTTTTTGTAAGAGCACAGGACATTAATGCTAATGTCTTAACCAGATTTAGTTCAAGTAATTATATCCTGCCTTCCTGAATTCCCCTCCAATTTCAAGTGCATATGAGATGCATCACTTCCAGGTCCAAACTATGAGCAATGTCATTTGCATTAAAACATCTTGCTGGTTTCCCATCTAAAAGTAGTTCCACTTCATTGATGGAGGAAACAATGTAGGGTCTTTTGGTCTGGCTTTCTCATAAAATCCTGCCAAGTTGGGTCTCCCTTACTCTTTGGCCAAAAGGTGATTTAGAATTGTTGTGTGTTTCTTTGTTCTCATTATTTTTGGTTCTTTTTCCTCCTGATGGGGTTTATTGCTTTAACTCCCATATTGGCTTTTACTGAGTAACTCTTCTTCAGTGAACGTTTTGTCACTATAGTGCATGTTTGTTTAATAGTATTAAATAAATATAGAACTATAGTATTTTGTAGAATTCCCCAAACTCTCTGATTCCCTGGGAAAGCGATCCTCATATTTTTCTGCAGTTTAATGGAAACTAATAACTTGTTCATAAATAGCTTCAACATGGTGATTATCTTGAGTTTCAGAGAAGGGCTGTGATGGTTCCTGAGTATCACTGATTCATTGTTGATCATGAGGAAATCATTCAATTGTTTTGAACCTCCATTTTTCTTACTGTATAAAGAAAGGATATTATTATTTATCTAGCTTTACTGGAAGCATTAATCATTTGGTGTCACCTGTTTTGAGTTCTCTGGAGTAAAGTTTCCACATCAGCAAGTGCCAAACATGAATCATAATCTTTGTTTTCAATAATCACTGCTGTTACGATAACGATCAATGTTTTTAATTTATGGGACAGATGAATATTTCCAGGCATCATACTTTTGGAGATTTACTTCATTTTCTACTGCCTGAATTGGAGAGACAGCAGGCAATCAGACAGCCTTAGGTGACCCAAATAAAACGATAGGCAATTTAACCTAATCACTGATAAATCCTTGATAAATTTGCTGAATCTAGGGCTTTTTTCCCTCTTGATTTCCTCTCTTGCCTGGCTAAGGTCGGGTGTGACCTCCTTTATGATGATTGACAAGGAGATAGTATTACTTAAAAAATAATTCTGGCGTGTTTCTGAGTCAGAAAGAGGAAAGGTCAGACCTCTTCCTTATTTATTCCGCGGGTACTAGGTAAGGAGTTCCATTACCAGGATCCAGTTCCCGTTCACCTCTCCATCCTGTGTTTCCCAAATGATAATTGGTACATGGCCATCAGTGGTCATAAGTGGCCTTCTAATGACATCATCTGAAGATGCAAAGGCAAATAGTATGACATACCAGTTTCTCCTTGCTATTCATCACTTTCACTCAGAGCCTTTCACTGCTTCCGCGTGCTCTTCTTTAGTATTTGACATTTGTGTGATTACATTGCTCTTTAGATGCGAAGTACGGCGTGCCTAGCATTAAAACATTATTAAGCTATTACCTTTCAAGATGGATGTGTGCCTTCAAAAGCCATTATAATGGCTGTGGTTTCATTACTGCTGAACTTCCTTTAAAGCTAGGTGATCTCTACAGAGATCTCTATAGATAATCATTCTTCACAGAGATCATTTGCAATTTCTTAGCAAGTTTTTGCATCTAAATATTTTTTCTTATTTGTTTAAAATATTTAGTCCTACAGAAAGATATGGCTGAGCTGACCAGTAGTTTATTTTCCTCTGGCTAGGTACAAAATGAGCTTCATTGAATGCACTGCTTTGCTAAATTTCTTCGACAAATATGCTTTGCCTTACCTAGAATAATTGTCTCCAGTGCTAAAAGGAGGAACTGAGCCTTTCAATGATAAAATATTTCCTTTATAGAGCTTAATAAGCAACGCACAGTACCTGCTAAACTTAGCCTGAGTTGTAAATCCTTGCTCTCCCACTCCAACTTCTGATCTGGTTTTTTCCTTTATGTCCATGGAGAGGAATGGACATACGCTGAGTGCCACCAGAATGGTTGGAGCAGCGTGTCAAAGCACATGCAGACTTTTACAGACAAATTCTGGTCAGGTGAGGTGTAAATAAGCAGTTCATTTACTGATGCAAGCCTTTGGAGATGCTGCAGCTTTGCAGGAAGAAACATCCTTGAAGAGGAGGGAAGCCTTTTCTAACTGTTGGTACAAATAACATTTAGAATTTATGTCTGCCAGCGTAGCCTTTGGGCATCTTACTGATAAGTAAGGCATTATCAGAAATAAGCAGCTTGATTTTCTGTGGCACCCAGAATAACAGAATGATATTTCCTCTCACAATATACACCGAATATGGGTGACAACGTGTCCTGGAGAGTCTTCTCCTAAGGGGTGCTCAGGGCATATTCCAAAGTCTGATCCGAAGACGGATCAAAGGTAATCTACTTTTGTTCATCCAAACCCAATCTTACCCTCTTTGTAGCTCCACTATTGCATTTAATCTTTAGTACACAGCTATATTAGTATATAGTATTATTTGACAAAGAACTAACCCAGCTGCAGTGGCAAACAGGGCATGGGGAAGCAGAGATGTCCTGAACCAAGTTTCACAGGTAATTGCTGCTGATCTAGTAAGCCAAAGTCAATATTTGGGGTTTTATTGGAATAGAATATGAAGTTGATGTTTGCTACCCATACCTGCTGGAAAAGTCCAGCCAAAAATGCCAGGGATAATAAGGAAAACCAGAGTATTTTATATTAAGATACTTTTCAAAATAAAGTAATACAAAATGTAGTCTTCTTTTAGGCCTAACTGTCAATCCCTGTGTGATAAATGAATGCATTCTCTCACAGATGAGAGAGAATTTCAGAAAAAAATACTGGGTAAAGGATATAAGCCCTCACGATGTACATTCACTTCTGGAGGCGTGTTAAATGGCCTTCATGGGAAATACAAATTACAAGTGTTCCTGATCTGTAGACCTCTATGACAAATGGGTCTAGAAGTGAAAATAACCTCAAGATCTTATCCTCTCACGCTGATGAAGTGAGAAGAAAGTCTATTCTGTTAGGCAACGGGCATTGCAAGGAGCCCGTTTGATGAGGCTGAAAGCTAAAGGCCGAAATATATGGGATCTGATGTAAGCAGCATCTACAGAAAGTATCTGCAGGATTGTTAAATGCACAAAGAATTCAGTCACCTCTTTGTCTAATACAGGAGTGAGTACTGATCATCTTGAAATATCAATGAGATCTAGGAATATCTCTTAAAAACATATTTTTAAATACTATAGCATGACTACAACCCATCCTGTTGCAATTACCAAGCAGTATCAAAGCAATAGTCATCATCGTGCTTACATGGCAGCTTACATCACCAAAGCTTTATACAAACACCAATTAACCCTCTCAACAATGCTGCAAAGTGTCATTATGCCTATTTCAGAGATGAAGCAACAGAGAGAGAGAGGCAGAAAGATGATTTGCCCAAGATTGCACAGCAAAAGAGAAAAGTTCAAGAGTTTAAGGCTTTCAAGTTGGTATTTCTTGGTCCATGTAGTGGCAGACTCTGCCCTTATCTGTGGGTGGCATTTTGTATTTATTGTCATTACTTTTGCAATTCTGGTGTATAGGGAAAATTTAATATCTTCTTGTTACATTTGATTTTTGTTTTGGTTGGGTTTTTTGTTTGTTAGTTTGTTTTAAACGTGTTAGAGACTGGACAGAATCTCCTTGGCAAGTAGGGACCCTCCAGCAAACAGGAGATAGACTTTGAACAAACGGTGTGAAGAGGTTGTAGACTTCTGCCTTTATTTGTGTTTTATATGGTGCTGATGGGGTACATTCGGTCAGGAAACATCACTATGCCAGCTTACCTCCTTCTGGTCACAAACCATTCCTGATTTTTGGGGCAACCAGCTTTTGGAGCTTGCCTGGGGACTTCTGTGGAGGGTTTCTGTTAGTGCCAAACGGACAGGTCAGACTAGGAATATTTGTGCTGCTCAGGTGGACTATTCACTACACGTTACTCATGGTGAGGTGCGGGTCGTTGAAGTCACATGGTAGCATTTCTACTCTTTGGTTGGCTAATAAAGCTTTCCCAGGCATGAAAAAAAAAATATAAAAACAAGTGATTAATAGTGAATCGTAGGGCTTACTGGCTAACTACAGTGCTTTCTATGTGAATAAACATACTCCAGACACCAGAGCAAACAGACCCAGAGTACAGATACATTCATGGGTTTCCCAGATAATCTTCTGCAAGTTTGAGTGAATCAAAAATAAATCATCTATGCAACCCTTCCATCAGCCTAGCATTTTGGATTGCCTTTGGCATCATTTAAAGGTTGCAAAGTTACCTGGTTTTTAAAGCCAGGTCTTCTCTTCAGCCAGAATGCTTCCCTAGGGGTTTACCTGCTTTCAGAGGGTTATTATTATGCTTTTTAAAGTTTTCAGTGCTGGTAGCCTGTATAGAGCTGTTTGTACATTTACTGTCAGGGCATCAGGTCTATGACTTTGCAATTACCGACTCGGGCATAGATAGAACTCTTCTATGAGAAGGTGAAGGAATCCTTCAGAAGTTGCAGATGGAAAATATAATATTGCACCTGAATTCAACCCAAAAAGCATCCATCTAAGGAGGCATGACAGCTGACACAGCCACTTATGTAATAGCTGGTTTCAGTTACTGATTTGCTAATGACTGTTTTGCCCTTGCGCAGTTTGCTCCTGGTTTCTTCATTCCCCTCCTTCCTCGCTGCCATACTGTAGTAGCTCTTCCTCTTGTTGACATCTGTTCTAGTTCCCAATAGGAGAGCCTGAAGTTACTGGATTGATTAACCCCAGTGAATTTCCTACCAAGCATTGCAATCTTTGCTGGGTTCCAAGAAAAGTAGGGATCGCCAGGGGACATCTTCTTGCCTAATTACCAGAAGACAGGAGAAGACGTACTATCTACCACTTTCTCCAGGAGCTTTGGGAAGATTTGGGCTTCATTTATGATGGAGCTATCGTATCTGTGATTCCAGGATGATTGCATCTTGCATGTCCACAGAACAAGAAGCTTTTACTGATGTTCTCCAACCTCTGTCAGTCCTAATTGTATCAACATTCATGCAGCTACTGTGTCTGAGCTGGAGTAACATAAAAAATCCACTAGCAAGCAGGATTCCACCAGCCTGGGAATCTTGGAAATTGACTGAAGGGTTGACAGGTCGGAACAGGCAGAACATCACCTGTGAAAGCCTGTGACTAAAGAAACAAGAACAGAGAACAGGAAGAGAAACAAAAAAGCAGGTGTTATCCCAGAAGGATGACAGAAGCAGCTACAGACGTCTTACTCAGAAAGGTGAGTGAGTGGAAATGAATGCTTGGTCATACTGGGAGCAAGCAGGATTTTGCTACTGAGGCTGCATTTTTAACCCTATGCGCCTCTGGTGGAGGCTTAATGAAAAGCAAGGGTTACGTGGGGTCTATTAATAACAAGAGGTGTAATTAAGGAATGTTTAAATGGCTGGTGACGAGCAGAATATGCATGTCCTCATTGCTGTGATTTCTGGATTTTGTGAGGATGTGCCAGCTAGCTTTAACCTTGCTAACTCAGGCACTGCCGGTGATAAAACCAGAGCACCAGGGAGCTCAGGACAAGTTAAGGAGTATTTACCCACTTCCTCGAGCAGGTTTGGCAGCCTTTGCAGCAATCAAAGCTTCCTTGGCTTGATACAAACCAGTGCAAAAGGGACGCCAAGGCAAACCAGTACTAGCCCATTTCTGCAGGCATAGCTCGCTGTGGTTTCGAGTTATAGACCCCTCAGCTATGGCTCAAAGCATCTCACAAGCAAAGCAATGAATGCTAAGATTCCCAGAAAAAAAAATTGGTGAACAGGGCTTCCACGCAGAGATTTCAGGAGGCAAGGAGAACACCTGAAAATCAGAGTTAGTTCAGCCACATTTGGGGCAGGATCAAAAGGAGACATTAAGCAATGTTTGAAAGCTCTCCAGGGCAGGGACTGCCTTTGTTCTGCCTCTTGCATAGGACTGAACAAGCTGTCAGCACTTCCATAATACCTCTGAGTGCTGCTCCTTCCTCCAGGAGGACAGCAGAGAAACAATTTTAATGTTCTGCTTTGGAAAGACAACAAAGTGGTTCTGGCTTCTAAGAACTGGGAAAAAAATACAGGAGACAGAGCCTGGTACATGCCAGTTCAAGTCCATACACAGCACAACCAACCAGCAAATGCAAAGAGGAAACACTGGGAGTTTCCTTTTTCTGTAGTTGCCCACAGGAGTTTGCCTGCCTTTAAGTGGGAGGAGGAATAGACTGGCTCATCCAGTGGCCATGAAGAAAGCACCATGAGGGTGTTTCCACAAAACCAGAGGAGAAGACTCGCACTGATTTTGGAGAGAGGAAAACTGGGTTGGTATGCTGTGTCCTGTGTAATGGGAGAAAATGTGGGAAGATGGTTTGACAGAGTAACCTGGAGCATTCCAGGAGAATAAACGCCATTCATGCAGGAACAAGTGACGTGAGTAAAGCAAAATTTGCTAAAATCAAGATTAAAATGTCCATCTACAAAGCTTGCTGAAGGCAGGAGGGTGCAGGATCTGCCCTCTATCCCTTCCACTGTGTGAGGAAGAGGATGCCAAAGGCTGCTTTTCTCAGCTCACAGACCGAAAAACAATATAGAGAAGAGAGTGGGGAATCTCTGGAAGACACAGGCAAGTTGAGGAATAATAGAAAGGAATGAAACACCTAAGTGTGAGAGAGCGCAATAATATGAAACAAATGCAGCAAGGGAGAAAGTTAATAACTGAAAGACAATCGGTGTGGTTAGTGGACAGCAAATTGCAGTGAAGTTTGCAGTATGGAATGGCAGCAGGGAAAGCTGCTGGAAGCGGGGGGATTTTGATGTGTTATTTCAGTTTGCCAATTTGTTTTTGGCCTCTCAGTGCAAGCAGTTTTCAACCAACTGGGAAAATCTCCATGAATGAGTAGCTAAAGTGTCCTCTTCTGTTTCTGTGCGAGCCAAAAAGAGTGCGATTTACTCCTATCTGTCAGGTCAGACTCACCTCACTGCAATTCAGTGTTCTGACAAGAAGTCCAGACAGTCTGGCACCTCCTCTTCTGGACATTTAAAGTGAGATTGGGCAAATGAGTAGTATTTGAGCTCTAGAGGACTAGCCAGTCACAGCAAGAGGGACTAGCTAGAGATCATCACTGAGCTTCTCCAGTTTAGCATGTGACTCTTTCACTCAAGCCTGTAACCGCAGCAAAGGTAATCAGGGGCAGGGAATGAATATTGTACACGCTGAACGTAGTCTGTGCTGTTCATCTGCTTTGTGTCTAATAATAGCCAAAGTCAGTGTTATGAGAGAGGTTTGTTCTATAGAGACCAACACTAAGGAAACATTAAAAGATGAAAGAAATGATTGTCTGGTAGTAGATTTCTCTAAGTGCCCGAGTCCATCCCACAAGGAAAATTAATTCACTGAGTAACTCTTTGGCCCACGTGAAGTAGTCAAAGTCTCTTCTCTCTGCCTGCAGGATACTCTTTGTACCTCTCTTCTGTTACTCTGAGCTGATGCTGGTACTAAGACAGGCTGATATTCAAAAGCATCTTTGTACAGTCAGGATTTTCCTTTGTTTCAGCAGTCTATGACATGGGTGAGAATTGTATTCTCATCGCTGCTGAGTATGCGCAATAATCAAGGCTGGTGTAGAGCCAAGGGTCAAGAGTGGGGAGTCTGGACAGTTCCTTTAATACGTGACAGCCACGTAAAAGCTTAAAAGCAAAATAACTAGATTCCTTTGTTTTGTCTACCTTCACGGTCTTGGTCATCTAAATGGGATGTGATTCCATTAAGCCCAGCTGGGGAAGAAGTTGCAGTCTTTCTGTGTAAAGCATGACTTGTCCAGAAAGTGTCTTCATCCCAAATGGACATTTGCTGCTGCCCTACAGGGGCATGCAATATTCCTACTCCTTCCCCCCGTTACAGTACTACCAGCACTAATAAGCATTTTCTACCCCACTGAAAATAATTATAGCATAGTCTTTTTGCAACCCTTAAGGACTTTCTCATGAATGTTATCTCCATAATCTGTTTCTCTATTTTGAAAGAAACCCCAGCTTACTTTTTAACCAGAGAGAGAGTTCTCTTCCCCGCTCCTCCCAGTTCAGGATACGGGATAACAAATGAGCAAGTGCAGGCAGAAATGGTATCTTGCTTGAGGGTCAGCGTTGTCTGCATATCCAGTTCTTCTCCATTTCCTCCAGGAAAAATTCATGGCTGGCTCAGAAAGTCTTGTTCTGATGTGTTGCCAGAGGATCTCCCCACTGAGGCCTGCAGCCATAATGAAGCAACAGAATTTGTCTTGTGTATGTTCATTGTGCAAGAATTTCATTGTCAAGGATTTATTGTTGCCATTTTCTATTGCACAATATAAAACGAAGAGAGAAAGAAAGGTGGGGGACAAATAAATGGACGTGACAGAATTAGGTTTTCAGTGCTCTGAGTATTTTAAAAGAGAATTTAACTATTTACCTCTTCATTGGTCAGGGTAAGTGGTTCTGCTGTAACTGTTCACTCAAGAGCCAATTGTTTGGGTTTTTTTTTTTAATCAAAGGTTTACATACTGGCTTTTTAAAACATTTAAAATATTTTTCAAGTACTTTTTGTGACATTTCCTTTTAATACCAAAGACAAAGAGGGTTAAGACACATTAATAGCAGCTGTTAAATAGGATTCTCATCTTTTAGAATGATCACTTTAAAATTTGAGATGAGTGTTCTGTGTTTTGGTTTTCTAAAACAAAATCCAGCACAAACCAACTGTTAAAAACATAAACGGGATTGAAATTGGTCAAAATCAGATCTTTGTCCTTTCTCCCTTCTTTTTGAATTCAATTGCACAAGAAATTTAAATCATCTTTGCAAATGACAGTGTTTCACAACTTCCAATGTGAAAGAAACTCTGGTTCCAGCCAATTTTAAAAGGCAGGCAGGATCTCTGTTGGTCTGATATGGGGCTCTAAACATTATCCATATCCAGAGTGTTAATATTTTCATAGAAAAAGCTTCTTGCAAAACCATTGCAGAGCTTTTTCCAACTGGGCAGATGTCAGTAGTAATTAAGCAAGCAATCCAAGGTGCTTGGGTTTTAGCAGTCCCAGAGTTCTGAATCTACTTCTGCATTACTTAGGCAAGTCTTAACTAAGCAGTATTACAAAACCAGAGTGTTTAAATTGACTATCAGAGTTGATTTAGTCTATTCGGGTCTTAAAGTGTGAAGAGTTATATTCCTGATGTGTATGGGATAGTCCACTGCAGGTGAGCAACACTCATGTAGAAGCAGGAAGAAATCCACTGCCACGTGTGCCTTAGACTGAGTAGCTGATCATTTCAGATTACACTGAGGTATGTAATTCCTCAAGCACACCTGTGGAAACCTTAATGGCTTCAATTACTAGTGATCATGCAAGCCTCCGGAAACCATGGAAAGAAGGCAGAAAGCTAATTCCTTGATGGGAAAGTTCAGAGCAGGAAAGAACCTTACAGGACTTCCCTCGGTATTTATACAAATTATGGCTAAAGCTATTCTAGCCATTAAAAAAAGAGAACACAGCACCACCACTCAAACCAACTTTAACTCAAGCGTAACCTTAACGTTAACTAGTTCGTCCAGTTCATTCACTTCCTATTATTCCCTGCATCATGCTTTGAATAATTTCCATGATCTGTTTCTCAAGTCCTGCCCCTTTTGATGTCATCGATGTGATCCATATTAGGCTGGACATCTCCCAGGGCATCTCCAGTTAGAACAGGAGAGCTGGAAGCTTTGGACCAAGACCTGTCTTCTGCTCAGGAGAAAGCCTAAGGCTGAGTTTAGTGGCTTCTCTAAACACTCAAAGTTTCTGCCAAGGTACAGTGGGGTGTTTTGGTCTTGGTTGTTTTAACTGTGTATTTCTGTATATATGTATGATTGATATGGAGATATGGATATCTATACACGTGGTTAAATATTTGTCTACATGACATTCATGTGTGAGCGTTTAGTTTGTGTTGAACATTGAGTTGCTGTGATAATACTTGAACATATACTGGTTCCCTGCTGCTGTGTAACTTCCACTGACATTTTTTATAACCTGCAGCCTCTCTCCAGGCACTTACCACAGCCAAAACAGGCAATTGGTCACTGTTGCTGTTACGTTTTGTTAAGTCCCTGACTGCAATTGCTATGTTAAATAAATTAGTGGTAGGCTGCCCTGGGAAACCAGTGGAGGGAGTATGTTCTGTTGCCTGTGTGTTTTGAAAGATCCCTTCTGTTATTTTGCATTATCCTATGCTTTTTCATTCTAGTTATTTTAAGAATGCATATTCAAGTGGAATGAACTAACTAGCCATAGCATTAAAAACCAAGTCAGAATGTCTGAAAACTCTGGATTGTTTCTAAAGCCATGGTTTGAATGTTTACAAGTGTTTTTTTTTTTAGATTCAAAGTTAAACATAGAAAAAGTATGCTTGATAAATTTGATTTAACTTTCACTTTTGGTAACTATTACCTTTTATTCTACGTTTTCTCATTAGAGCAAGGCTGACCGGCAAGATTAATACAACAGTAACAAATTCAATTTTCCTGGCTTAGTCTCTCACAATTTTCATTTCTATCTTAAAATACTATAAATATTTAAGGACTCATTCAATATATTTCTTTACATACACCACAGGCTTATTTTCATTTATTCTTATCTAAGTTAAATGAGAAAGAAAGGATTGAATAAGGAAAAGATAAAGCATAAAAGTTTAATCTGAAAAATGGGTAACAATAGGGAGGTAGGAAGACTAGCATGGATTCTTTTCTGGGGTTTGCCACAGATAGTCCTTTTTGACTAAAGAAATATTAAGATGTAAGTCTTCAGCTGTAGAGTAGGCTGATAAGATTTGTATCCCGTGTTTCTGTGGAATCGGGCGGGAACAATGGTTTAACTATATATGCACAATGCAGAAAAACTGTGTTTCCTTTTAGCAAAAGTGGAGTTGCTTATTTCCCACTTCAGTTCTTCATCACACGTCTTCTTTTAGTTGTTTACACCCTTTTTTAAATATTTCATTTTGCTGGAGCTTCCTGTACTCATTCAATGGCATACTCAGGAAATTTGAAAAAAAAAAATCACTTCTAATGTTTACTTATGCATGAGCCTTTCAGTTAAATTTGCATTATTGTTAAACAATGACTTAGAAAATATGAACACAGTTGTGTTATGGCCTTCAGGGAAAATAAATTATGAGAAACTGTCAGATAATACACTTTTGTGGGCTATTTTAAAGCTAATCGGGTATACAGCTTTTGGAGTGCTCTTCTGTCTTTAAGGATTATTCCTAATCTTTCTGAGATGAATAGGCACAGCTGAAGAGACTGTTTTAGCAGCTTGTGCCTCTGAGATATGATTTCATATGAAGAGTCCTATTTCAAGGACCTTTGAAATAAAACCCCGAGTTATTTATTATCTTTAGTTATTTGTGCCCTCCCTGTCTTCAAACTCTGTTGCTGTGTTTATAAGATTTTTATTTGGAGCTAAGGTTGGACCAAAGTGTTGTACTCAGTAAACTTCTCTTAATAGCATAATAGGTAGGGTGATTCACAGAGTGCTGTAATGTTGGAAACTCACATATTACAGGAATTGATGTCACATTCAGTAAGTAGAAGTACGTCAACAATAGTCCCATATCCCAAACTGGTACTAAAACCTAAGAAGAACGTCCTCAATCTGTTCTGGCTAAAATAAATAGCATTCACACTTTTATTAGCATCAAGTCTGAAATTATCTAGAGTAGCATAGTAGAGGTTTTACTTACTGTGATAAAGTAGATACGGATTTTGATTTCAGGTTATGCCACTCTTCTTGGGTGATTTTCAGTTCCTGTGCTTTCTTTTCACGTCTGTAAAATAGAGAGAAGATTTTTAGATTCCTGGGAGAAAACATTTATCTAAGAAATAGCAAAATTTCTGTTAATAGCAATATTTAACATTTCTAATTTGTCCCTGAAAGTTGCATTTATCCTGAGTCCTTGACATAAAGCTGAAGCCGTATTGCTAGTTCTGAGACAGTCTGTTTCAGTCTATAGGCCAGCGCGTTTCACTAGCGACATCCTCATAAGAATGAATTAGCTCCAGAGCTGTATTTAATGCATGGTGACATAATCTTTCAGAATCAGATTCTGGTCCTTGGTGTTCTTCGAAAGAAGAAAACTACACACCCCTTTGGCTGCAGACTTCTCAGCAACTTGTGTATTAGTCACTAACTTTGCATATCCACACTAACAGAGCAGTCATAGTGTAAATGTTGAATCCCTCAAGTTACTTTGGCAGCAGCACGCAGAACATTTGACCTTTTGCTACTTCCTGGCATCCAAACTCTGGACACGCAGATGAGTGTCAGCTCACTGTTATATTCAGCTTTTGCTAATACCAAATTCATTGCCGCCCCTGTTTGAGCGTGTCCATAGATTGACAGAAAGACCACAGCCAATCTAATAAGATTTTTTTTTTCTTTTTTATTGCACAGAAACAGACTTAGAGGATGGAGCAGGAAATAGCAAGAGAAGAAGAAGAGGAAAAGAAAGAAGGCTTGATTGAGTTTTACGATTCCTTCAAGGATATGTTTGAGTTCTTCTGTAAGAACACGACAATCCATGGCACCATCCGCCTTGTATGCTCGGACAGCAACAGGATGAAGACAGCTTTTTGGACTCTGCTTTTGCTTGCCAGCTTTGGCATGTTATACTGGCAATTCGCACTCATGTTCAGCCAGTACTGGGCCTACCCTGTTGTCCTGACCATGTCCATGCATTCAGAGCCTAAGATGTTCCCAGCAATTACCATCTGCAACCTGGACCCGTACAGGTAACCCGTGCTTCCCCCTCGGCCATAGTCAGGTCTTTAGACTCACAGGGGTCCAGGAAGGGTCAGCAGCCAGAAGAGCCCAGCCTGGAGGAAGCTGAAGGTAGAGGAAGGTGTTTCTGCCTCACAGAGGTGGAAAGGGACTATTGTTATTTCCAAACTGGTTTTTAGATAAGATCTTGTTGGGAATTGTGCAAGAGCATGTAGCAGTTTATTTCATACACTGAGTCAGGATAGAGGGAACTCTGCCTTGTGACTTGGTTCAAGCTGCTAACTGATTTTGTGCTCTGATAAAAACCATTTTTCCCTGAAAAACATGGCTACTCTGTCTTTATTCCTAACTAAACTAACCGTCTCTGGAAGGGTGCATGCTAGACCTGATTCTGCTTGGTTTTTCATACCACAGAATAGATTTAAGGAAACAATACAAATTCTGTGGAAGTCTGTGTTGGCTCTGCTTGTCAAACAAGGCTCACACAGTAGTGGCACATTATCAACAAGTTTCAAATTACATAGCAAAGGAATTATGCAATTTACTAGGAATAATTATCTAATTGGCTGTCAGGGAGGCCAGTTTGTGCAGCTGATGCTGCACAGCTACAAGTTCTGAGGTTTTCAGTGGAGGATCCAGCAACTGGAAATGCAGCTACTGGAGCTCCTAATAAATTAGCTTATTAAAGTTAGGTTTGTGCTAAGCATAGGTCGCATAATTGCTGACTTTTTTCACACAGACATCAAGGTCTGCAGAGACCAGGAGAGTAGGCAAAAGCACTATAGAAAGGCTAACAGAAATGTGGATATTCACAAAGAGCTAACATTCCTGTTCCTTGCAGATTTGAACTGGTTAGTGAACATTTGGTCCAACTGGATCGCATGGCAGAGGAATCAATCACTTTTTTGTATGGTGTCAACACGTCAGCCAGCTTGTTCCACATGAACGAGAAAAACATCCGCATAAAAGACTTGTCAAACATTGGCAATCTCAGCACATCTACCTTCAAGCTGAGCCAAAACTTCTCACTCTTGAGAATGTTTTACCAGAATAACAGGACAGGGAGGAGGCATTCCAGCGTGGGCTTCAGGCTGGTAAGTGCATGTCCCCTTTGAGACTTTAACCATGCTACAGACAGGAGTTGAAAGGACTGGCTGCTCCCTGAGGGGCAGGGGGGGACACAGTACCTGAGGAAACCAGCAGGGAAAGCTCACAGGTGGTGGCCAGGTCCAACCAAGAGTCCAGTTCCTCAGGCAAGTTGGTGGTGATGAGGTAGGTTTCAAATCAGGCCATGAAGTTAGCTCATATCGACAGGGTCCTCAGTGAGGCAGGAGCACAGCAGCAGCCAGGCTGGAAAGCAGGAGCCCAAAGAGGAACTAAAGCCTCCAGGCTGAGCTTAAATGAGCTCCTGGGGCCATAGGTGGAGGGTGTGGGTGGATGTCCCAGGTGAGGCTACTCAGGGCCGTTAAGTCCTAACAATACACTCAGGGCCCTGACAAAAATCTCACCAGGTTCGTTCAAGAAAAATGAGTGAAAAAATAGCTAGTTTTTCAGTGCTGTGTAATGAAAGCTTAGAGGGTGTTTCGGGAGAGTCCATCCCCACCTCTAACAGTTCATGCTGATTGTTTATGCTGGCTTCTTGTGAAGTGAAACTATAGCAACATCAATGATCTCACACACCCCACCCACTTGTGAAGTCCTTCTGGCACTGACAAATTTAGTAGATAATGGTATCAGCAGGCTATGGGAATCATTTTACCCCTTTCTAAAATTATATAAATATCTAGACTTACCAGGTGAGGCTAGAAATAACAGAGAAACAACATGTGAAGGTTCCCTTAGTGTCTAAATTCTGTGATACTGGGAGCACTAGAAAAGTTGCAGATAAAACGAAAGATAGCAAAAACAAATCAAAAGGATTAATACAATAAATCTGTATCTGTGACTTGGGAGAAGAATGCAAATGCATCAAATTCTTCATATGAAGAACAGGATTTACCTAGGTCTAAGAGCAGAAGCTCTGAGAGACGGAGTGACGTGGCTTGAGAGGCCAGCAATTTTTGCCTGATTATTATCGTCCTGCCCCATCCTGCAGTCCTTGACCAGGCACACTTTCACCAGAATCTGTGGGTGTTGACCTAACACCTGAGTAAGAGCAAAGAAAGTGTCTCAGGACTTGGTTCATGATTCATGGATTGTAGAGAATTCCCACCAGCCCTGTCCTTTCTTCTCCCAAGGCACTTGAATTTGCTTGTCTGCTCTTTTCTCCTGCCTCGGCTCCCCTATACTCGTTCCCCCAAGATGAAGTGTCACACCTCATTCAGCTTCAAGGAGAGAAGGTGCTTAGCACATAACAAGATGACCTCCAAAGGTCCCTTTCAACCTCAGCCATTCTGTGATAAATGATCAGAGACTTCACTTTCTGGAAAAATAAAGGTTCCCCTTATCCCTGTATCCAGTATTGCCTTTGCCCCCTGAGCTCTGATTACCCTTAGGCTGTCACATCCTGGCTCTGCTGAATGGCTCCCTTCTTTTCCTCCAGTGCAATGCCACAGGTGGAAATTGCTTCTACAAGACCTATTCTTCTGGGATGGATGCACTTCTTGAATGGTACAGGTTTCACTACATGAATATCATGTCCCAGCTGCCAGTTATAATCAACATTTCTCATCATGAGGAGCAAATAGAAGATATGGTCTACTCCTGTCAGTATGACGGGGAGCCCTGCAGACCCAGGTATGTTACTTCTTGATACAGTAACTGTGATTTCAGTAGAACTTAAGGACTTGGTAGACTGAAACTATTCTCCTATTGATTAGAGCATAGAAAGTCAACCTGCCTGGTTGGAATAAGCAGGGGAAAATTGAGTCTGCTTGGTGGACTATTGCCACATTTGTATTAAAACCCATCAAAACCTCTCTTGATTTCAGTGACTATGTTCACTTTCACCACCCCGTCTTTGGAAGCTGCTATACTTTTAACAGCAAGGGAACAGACTCTTTTTGGACAGCTACAAAACCAGGAATTCCTTACGGTATGTTATTTGGCAAAGGGTGGGGAAAAGAGCTAAAGTTCGTATAATTTGGCAGTGAATTAAATATATCTTCTCTACATGACTTAACTAACATATAACCCTTTCTTCTAGTCTGGTGGCACAAATTATATACTGTATTTGCTTGCTTCACTAGCCATGTGTATATGATAGGCATAGAAGCCACATCTTACCTCATAGCAAGCAGAATATTATTTTAGTTTTCAAGCAGAATATTATTTCAGTTTTGGAATAGGCTGGTGCAATTGCTACCTGACCACTCACCAGATCTCTAAGGAAAAAGAATGGCCCTTCTGTGAGCTAAGACAGCAATTTCATCAGTGCTGAGAATTCAAGGCATAGTGGTGTTCCTATTTTGGCCCAAAATGAGTCATTATATGTTTCCCTTTTCCTTGGTTTACAGGACTTTCTCTTATCCTGAGAGCAGAGCAGAAGGATCACATCCCACTCTTGTCCACAGTAGCCGGTGTGAAAGTGATGATACACAACCACAATCAGACACCGTTCCTTGAGCACGAAGGCTTTGACATCAGACCAGGCATTGCCACCACCATCGGCATTCAGCAGGTTGGCCACTTCCTCAAGAGCATCGTTCCTTTTCCTTCTGACTGCAGAAAGTTGTGAGGAGCCTGGGCAGCGTGACTGACTCACACCAGGGACTCGTGGGACTCTGGCATTCACTTCTTGACTCTCCATGTGTATTTATTCAAAC
The DNA here is from genome assembly GCA_026546715.1 of Gallinago undulata. NCBI lineage: Eukaryota > Metazoa > Chordata > Aves > Charadriiformes > Scolopacidae > Gallinago > Gallinago undulata. The sequence continues at coordinate 6,109,874 of JAOTQQ010000008.1, forward strand.
CTCTTTCTTCACTGTGCTCAGGTTCCCATGTATAAAACAAACTTACTCCAAATGTGCAGGTGGCCTTTTGGTCCTCAATATACTGGGGCCTGGTTTGTTTTACACTGAGGCTCTTGCATCTTGTTCCAGCCCTATATAGGGGGTTCATGTGTATATAAGGATGAGAATAAACATTCAGAAGTGATTTAGTTCCTTTAAAATGATGAGTTACTGCTTGTCAGCTAAACCACAGGGACTGACCATATGCACTCTCCTACCTCTGCCCCATTCCTGTGTATATTTTATTAGCAAGGTACAGCTTGGCTGCTCACCTGTATTACCTGTCCTTTATAAGATGCTCCATCCAGTTAAGTTTAGATGATGATGGCTAGGTCCAATTAAAATTCCTAATCACTCAGGCCTCTCTTTTCTGTGTCCACAGGATGAGGTGAATCGCCTGGGTGGCAATTATGGGAAATGCACGACTAATGGCAATGATGTGAACGTTAAACTCCTGTACAACAACTCCTACACCCTGCAGGTATGGCCACAGTGGCTGGATGAGGCCCCAGTTTATTCAGAAGGGATGAACAGCAAACAAGTCATACCTTACTCTCCAGAGAGTTTTTACAAATCAGCAGGCTGCTGAGATAACAGGGAGATTCATGCCCCTCTGAAAAGAAGCCGACAAACAGGGCATTATAATTTGGCATGGCTTTTACTGAGTGGGGGATACTGTGTGCTCCTTCCCTCCTTCTAACGCAAGAGAGATCAGTGAGACAGTCAAGGCAGCTGGAATGTTCTGGTAGGACATTCTTGGGCCATCAGGTCTTTATTTGTGCAAGTAGTTGCTTCTGGCTCTAGAAGTTTGGGCTGTTTAACTGGGATGTTACTGGGCACAATGAAAAAGGCAGCTGGGGGAAGTTCCGTCTCACTGGGTTCAATACTGTTCTCAGAGGTGAAAATAAGGAATGAAAAGTGTAAACCGTTTGCATCATCGTGCTCTAATAATGGCTGGTGTCTTTTTGCAGTAAAAAAAAATTATTTGGGCACTTGAGAATTTCTGGCTTATCCAACCTTTTATGCCTTCTTTATTTTCCAGGCGTGTTTGCATTCCTGCTTTCAGCACATAATGGTTCGAAAATGCGGCTGTGGCTATTACTACTACCCACTGCCTCCTGGTGCCAAGTACTGCGACTACAATAAGCAGCCTGCATGGGGTAAGAGCAGAAAACTTGTCTTGTCCTTGTCGAAAGGGGCCAAAAACTTCCTACAATAGTCACAAATTACATGACCCGTTCAGTTACTGCCCATCTGCTTTGTGCCTGATTCCTGCTTAGACTGTTTCCTTACACCACTAAATCCAGCCAGGTGTCAGACACCTCTCTGTGTCTCTGCATGGATATCAAGTTAGTACATAAAAAATATCAAGCATCCCTTTATTTAGGACATTAATATAAGATTGAGTTCTTTCATGTTACCAATATTGGTGGTTGTGCTGGTGTAAGACAAAGCTTTGAAGAACTTCTCTTGGTTTTCTGGTTGGCCTGTCCTCAGCAGATCTTTAGAGAGAAGGCACCTTCATTGCACACAGGTGATGAGCTTGGCTATCTGTAGCCATTCCAAAGTGAGAGAGAGGCAAAACCATGTCACCCTGGAGAGTCCCATGTGCTTGGGAATGGCAAGTGAGAACAGAGAGTTTGGTAGCCTTCCATTTGGTAGCCTTCCATTTCCTGAGCATGTTCCTCCCATTTCTTTCACCAGGTCACTGCTTTTACCAGCTGTACAAGAGGCTCAGAAATCATCACCTGAATTGTTTCGACCAGTGCCCCAAGCCTTGCCGGTAGGTCACAAAAGCAGAGCACTATAAATGCCAGCTTGCAAAGGAAAATTACCCCACTGGAAAATTTATGGATCAACTGGCCAACTGAATCTTGACATTTCCTGAACCAGAGATTTCAGTTTGATGTTTGAACCTCAATACTGAGAAAGGAAAAAGACAACAGCATTAGACAAATTAAATAAGAACTTTGTGTGTGCATGGCAGCAGAGAGGGGAAATTGTTTTATCACACTAAAATGTTTTATTAAGCCCAAATCAAATAGTTTGTGTCATTTTCCAATCTATTTTTTTTTGATTGCCTCTGTTATTGTAGGTCAATTTCAGAATAGAAAGACATAATTTTAAAGTAAAATATCAAATATATCGGGGTTGAGTGCAGCAAAGAAAAGTTGTGCAGGATTTTGAAAATATACTAGTTTTCTTCCTGGCCTGAACAGTTTTCTGACAAACTCTGGTTTTATTTTCTAAGCTGATTTACAAAATGTTTTCTGAGGGTCTCTAGAGCTGCCCACAGAACTTCTACTTTAGGCAAGGAGTTTGGGTTGTTAAACTCCTTCGTGTATTCGCTTTTAAATGCCAAGAATCATAGTGACCATAATCTCTGTTTTTATCTTATCAGGGAATCACTGTACAAGGTGTCTGCTGGAACAGCTAAATGGCCATCGGTGAAATCTCAGGTAGCCCATACAGACAACTGCTGTGTTTAGAGGGGATCCTGCATTTACTGAGGCTGTCGGGACATTAAAGTGAAGGGTGAAAACGATGACTCAGGCAATGGAAATGGCAAATAAAGCAAACTGGCCCAAAACCTGGGCCCAAGGGAATGACCTTGTAGTTAAGATGCTGGACTAAGGTGCTGGAGCGGAACATTCAGTTCCGGTTCTAATCCCAACTTCCTTGGGACCTTCAGCAATTCACTTCCTTGCCTCAGTTCCCAGCTGCAAAATGGTGCTAATGACCTTCTGCTCCCAGTGGGTGCTGTGGTGTGAGAACACACTGTTTGTGAGATGCTGCAGTGGAAACTCTCCGAGTCCATCGGTGACCTCTGGACATTTCTTATCTTCTAATGTTAAATGAGCATCCAGATTACATGACCAAGTAATTAATTCATATTAAATAGGTGATAATATAGATGTAAATACAACCAATACTTTTTAAAAGAGGAAATTATTTAGTGGGAGTGCCATTGAAGGCAGAATTTAAGAACCAGAATCCTCTACGGACCTAAAATATGAGTGTGTATTTCCTTGCTATTCTGGCAAATACAGCTACTGCCCGGGAGCTATCACTATATGTTACAAACCAATTGATTACATCCTGCTTTACGATGTGCAATAGTCATGGTATAGCTTATGAAATCTACATTTACAAAATATTAAAGATACGAAAACTCAGAAGACAGGATTGCCAATAACATACCCGTATTCTGCTGCAGGACTGGGTCCGCCAGGCTCTGAGGCATCAGAATGGATATAACTCCACCAGCAACAGGTCAGTCACTGGGAGAAGGCACTCCTGTAAAACCTGTGGATTAACTCTTCATCCCTGCAGAATTTGTAGATGTTAGTCTGAAAAGGGAGGACAAGAAAAAAATCATAGAGTCATTTAAGTTAGAAAAGACTTTTAAGAGCGTCAAGTCCAATTGTTAAATGTACAGGGTCATCCAATAAACTCCCCATCTTTCCTCACAATGCTGTGACAGTCACTGCTGACACCTTTCTCCAAGCTCATGTTAAACACTCTCGGGAAGAAAGCTTGAGTGATTGGGGAAACCTATTCTCTGGCAGTCAGCATGTAAATTGCATGTAAAACAGAATGTACCTTCCACCAGGGGAATGGCGCGTCCATCCCACCTTTGCTGACTGCTCCCTTTCTCCAATACAGGAAGGACATTGCCAAGGTGACCATCTTCTACAAGCAACTGAACTACCAGTCCGTGAACGAGTCTCCTTTACTCTCAGTAGGTTGTGCTACATCAGCTCCCAACATCGTTACCGCTCATTAGTTATGGGGTGCTGGGTGTGGCTGGAGGGGGGGATCAGTTACAGCCCCCGAGATGGGATGGGATTCTTCTTAAGGAAGAGACTTGAAAATTTCAAATTTTACACAGTCACACAAAGTTACTCCCCAAAAGGCAGGGATCTGCCTCACCTGCTGGCAATAGGCAGTAACTTCATCTTCCCCGAGCTCTGCTGTGTTTTATAAACTCAACCCTTTGATTCTTTCTGCAGGAGAATATCCTTCTGTCCAGCATGGGAAGCCAGTGGAGTCTCTGGTTTGGATCCTCGGTGTTGTCTGTGGTTGAGATGTTCGAGCTGCTCATAGACACACTGGTCTTGTCTCTCCTCTTCTGCTACCAAAGGTTCAGGGCAAAGAAGACATTAAAAGTCGCTCACACTCCTACCATCCCCAGCGTGAGCTTGACCCTGGAAAACTACCGAGTTGTGCGAGAAGAAGCTGGGAAAGGTGATGATTCCGCTCACGCTCACCCTTCTGGAGTGACTATTGCCAGGACAACAGACCTGCACCTTCACCCGCTCTCCAGCAAGGTGGAAATGCTGGAGCTTTGCCCAGATGTGGTGCTTAATGGGTTCAGATACACAAAGGGCAGCTCGTTGGAAGAGGAGCTGGATAGCTGAGGGTACGTTTGGGTGCCCAGAGAAGTGGGAGGCTGGAAACTCCCCTCATGCTCAGAAAGGCTGCAAACAGCATGTTCTGGATCCAGGATCCGTGAGCACCTAAAACCCCACCGCTCAGCCTGGCCATCGTCTGCGTGTCCTGGATTCAGGCACCCCCTGATGTCCGTTTGTTCCTAATGAGTATCTGGGGAGGGGAGAGCTGCACTTCTGCTCTCTGCGACAGTCGCAGCGTCCTCATAAAAGCCTATTCATAGCTTTTAACTTTTAAATCCTCGTGAGGAGATCAGCCTGTGGCTTCAGTGGCCCATCTACATTTCACAAATGTGCTCAAGAGAAGAGTCAGCCTGGCCGTTCCTGGAGAGGTTTCCAGCAGAGGCTGAGGAGCGTGAGCTCCCATCACTCAGTGCTGTCTGGAGGGTGACAGAGTGTGAAAACAAGAGGTGGCTCTGATCACAGCCCTGTCCTTAACCCACCGCTGCTGCATTTTGAGGACGATGCACAGAATGCTGCTGCTGAGATGCTTAACCCCGATTATTTCAAAGGAGACCGACCATCCCAGGGGAAAGGAAAGAGAAGAAATGGGGTTGATAACTTCTGTATGGTACAGTCGAAGCATCTGATTTATTTAGAAGATTTTAAAATGCTGCATTTTTGTTGCAGTCCATTTATAAATAGAGATGTTTTAATGTTAATATTTGACAGTAACTTATGTGTACATAAACACATTTATTTTTTGATGATGATGTTTCCACAGGAGCATTTTACTTTGTTGTTACCTTATTTGTTGCTTCCTGTAGAAAACAAGAGTTAACAAGAAATCCATGAGCTTTGTTTTGTAACTTTTTTAAATAATAAAATGCTCTGAATACAGACGGTGACTGGGGTTTTAGTTTGATTTTGTCATGTCTTCAACCCATATTTGGGTTTGTTACTGCCCAATTGTTATTTCTAAGTGTTGGCTCTGGAAAAGTCTTTCTCAAAGCCTCCAGACCTTACGTGCAGGAGCCTAAATGCACGGGGGGGAAAAGCATGAAAAGAGATTTGGTTGCAGACACCGAGGTAGGACCCTTGTAGGCTTCAGTTTGCTGCGGCATCACTAGAAGCCGAGCACCAAGATGCTTTGGAAAGTCTCCTTTTTTTTGCTGGATTTGATTAATTTTTTTTTTTTTCATTCACAGGGAGGATCTCCAGAGCTGTAGACCAAACCCAAATGCTGTAAAGGAACGTGTGGGCTCCATTGCAGTGGGTGATTCAGGCTTTTCCCCGGCTCCTCTGCAGAAGAGCTGCTTTGCTGGCTGGCAAGAGTGACTTTATGCAAGATTTCAGTCCCATTCAACCCTGTTGGGAAAGGATAACGTGAAGAAAAAAAGCACTATGGACAAGAAGGAGAGAAAAGGAGTGAAATTTCTAAATGAGAGCATCTGGGCATGCCCTGGGAATGCAAAACTCAAGCGGATGCCGCGCGGTCATTACTGAAGGATCCCCGGGCCGCAGGTATGCACGGCTCTGTGTGTGTGCACACACCAACACACTAAAAAAACCCTCCCAAGACTCCCCTGGGAATAAACGGGAAGGATAAAGGTCAGCTAAAAGGAAATTGATAAAAGGATATTTATACTGTTCCCAATACACACACAGAAAAAAAAAAAATCACTGCCGAATTCTGCGTGGTGGAATGCAATTCCCAGGAGGAGCCAATCTGGGGACAGGGAAATGCAGGACTGAGGACGGAGTGGCACCGTCGTGTCTCATGGTCAGATTGGGAACCAGAGGGACATGGCAAAGCAGCACAGGGATCTGGGAGCAGGGGCGGGTGCGTCGGTTGATCCATGTGCAGGCCCAGAAGAGCCAGGGGTGTTGCAAGGCAGGAGGGAGATGCCCTGGCAGCCTGGTATGCGAGTGGGCAGGGAACGTCTGCTGGTGGCACCGAGACCTGAGACTGGAAGAGCAAAAGGATGTGGGGCTCACTATGGGAGGGGGACACGGGGAAAACTTGCTTCACACCTTCTCGTGCCACTTCTAGTAGAATAAAATGATGGTTTCTAAGGCAGTGGAAGCATAAGCAATGGGTATCCAGTTTGAAGGTAGCTTAGAGCAATCTTCTCTGAGGGTGTGGACTACTTTTCAGTTTAGCAGCTGCCTCTTTATTGCAGAACGTTCCTGCAGCCCTGCTGGAGTTGAGAAATCGGCCGTACAAATTCGTCATTGGGGTCATACCTTCGTGCTTGGGATGTCGTCACTGAAATATCTGCCCTATTTGGAGCTCCTCGTGTCCGAGCTGCACGTTTCCCCTCTGGAGCAAAAAACTGAGGCCCAACTGGGAGTCACTGGTTTGCTCAGAATCCCACAACAGCGGCAGAGACAGGTACAAACCGGAGCCCAGCTCCCTGCTCGGGCTGCAGGGGAGGGCTGAGATGTCTGTTATGCTGCCATGCTGCAAGTGTGCTTCATTAATAGCATTAAAGAAATTAGAGCCTGTCTTAATCAGATAAAAGAGAAGGGCTACCAAGAGAGTCAGAATCCTGCGTCTCTTTGGGGAAAAGGTCATTCACCTTCCTCTTTTCAAACCTCTGCCAGATAAATATCATATTTTAAACCTCCTCATACTGAAGAGCTTCTCTGGATTGTAAAGATCTGGAGTCAGAAAGAATGAAGAAATGTGTGTGAATTAAAAAAACATTTCCTGTCTTTATTCTCCCTTCATAGATACCGTTTGCATGTGAGGTGTTTTTTTTTTACTCCCACCTTTTCAAAAAAAATACATTTCTTTTCCCATAAGATATATTATTACATTTCAGCATGTCATAGTTCATATCTATCATTCTGACAATACACTTTGTTACGTCGTGGTGCCTATACCCGTATAGCCCACACATAACCTTTTATTACTTGTGCTAACTGTGACATACGATAATAAAAATGGCCAAAAAAAAAAATAATAATACTGAGAGGCGTGCCTTGGGGAAGAGTTCAACTCTCCCCATGGTGAGATGCACAAGGAGCAGGGGACGGAGACCCCCGAGGGAGGGAGCTGGGCTCTGGATTCAGGGTTGCCTGTAAAGTCCCCGTGGAAGCCGGGGTGTATTTCCTGGTCCTTGTCAAACCAAAACCCTGGAGGGTGGAGGTCTCTTCTAAGAGATGAGTTTAAACAACAAAATGCTTTGCCAAAGTTTCTGGAGGGAACTGGTTGGGACTGGGAGGCCCATGGCGTGGTGGTGAGCTGAGCTGGCTCCAGTGACACGGCCACAACTGGCTTGTTCTCCTCCTGGAGAATGCTCAGTGGTCACCACCACTTACCTGGACTTCATTTTAGGGGCAGGTGCTGCAGAAATGTTTGCACACAGCCAGAAAGGGGAGATTTTCCCAGAAGTAGAAACTTAGAAGGGGAAGGGGAAATGGGGCACAAAAGCAGACACCGGGGGACACACAGGCTTTGAGCAGAACCATGTCTGGACAGAGAACATCCTCCTTCAGCAGCAGAGCTCCCCCTCTCAGACGTCTCCACCATCTTGGCCCTTCAAGCAGGAGGTCTCTGCCAAGGGAGGAGGGATGGAAGGGACTATCTGCAGGAATGGCTGAAGTGCAGGCTCCTCCTCTTGAGTTTCTCGGGGTCGTTGGAAGCCATGTGAGAGAACTCCCGGAAGATGTCCAGGTAGGTGGCATCTCCTGCAACAACACACAGGAAGAGGCGTTAGTCCCAACGTCTTCGCTTTGCTACTTCCCACCCATGGAGGTCATGGTGCATCAGGCCATTTTCTCTCAGACCTCGTGACTCTCATCCGGATAATTCCTCCCTTTTAATATTATTGGTACTTTTTTCCAAAGCCCAAGAGACAGCAGAGAGACTTTCAAGACCTGAAGGAGAGCTATTCTGGAAGCAGAGTGCTCTGAAACGCAAAGGACCTTCCTTGTGCCGCTTGGGCACCGGCAGAGCTTCACACAGGGCTGGA
>JAOTQQ010000008.1:6128170-6145514 GCA_026546715.1 Gallinago undulata
TTTTTTTTTTTTTTTTTGTGGTTGGACTTGATGATCTCTGAGGTCCCTTCCAACCACCGTGATTCTGTGATTCTGTGCAGAGAACTTACCCAGTGTGCCCTAGGTAGGTGGCGTGATGCAAGGGAGCTCGGCCTCGGCTATCTCTTTGGTTAACATCCGCCCCGTTCTGCAGCAGGAATTCACAGGCTATCAAGGAACCCTGCCAAGGGAAAGGGGAATTTCTAAGTAAGTTCAGCCAGTGGCACTCAGAGGATGCACGAGCACATAAACTGCCCATCGTCGGGGCTCTCTGAACTCCAGTCAAGACCTCACATTCCCAAACGTGGCCTCGCAGCCGCCAGCACGACGTACCCCCGCCACAGCCTGAATCAGAGGCGTTTTGTTTTCATCTTCATCGTTCACCCAGTTGATCTCGGCACCGTGTGCGAGCGCTTCTGCCATGAGGGGCAGGTTTCGGGCTTGGGCTGCCTTGTAGATCAACAAGCCGGGGTGCAGCTCCCTCAGATCCTCCAAATCTGATGCTTCCTGCTCAATCTCTGCTTCGCCACTTGACTCCTCTGACACCTCACATTCTAAGAGGAAAAAAAAAAAAAAAAGATGGAAAGAGATTATCCCAAAGCTCCCCATTTCTAATTTCTTACGTTTCCTGTTGTTCTTGTCCCCAGACGCTCCTGACCATCCATCCTGCCTTAGCACTAGCCACCTCCCCACGCTTCCATCAGCAGCCTGTGACACCCACCTTCCTCTGTCACACTGTCCACCACGGAGCCGAACACCAGGATATCGGTGCTGCCATCCGTGCTCCCTCCGAGTCCGCTGTCACTGCTCAGACCTGCAGGGCCAACAGAAGACAAACCAAGCCCATTTTAATACCCAGGCATTGCAGTTCCAGGCACAGCTGAGACCACGGGGGTGGGGTGGGGGGAAAAGGGCTGCGCAGAACGTCACACACACATTGCACCGGACACTGCTGGCAAGGGAGAGGGGGACTGCCATCCCTTTTAGCCCCCGCTCAATAAAACTGCCCAAGGAAAAATTGCAAAGCCTTATGGTGTCCGTGTCCCCGCGCTGCCCTTCATGCAGGGATGCTCCGACATTGCCACAGCACTTTGGACTGTTGAGGACAACCCTTGCTGCAATCCATGAGGGACGCCGTGACGGAGACTGGAGCGGAGCAGCAGCAGAGACAGCTTTGCGGCAGGTTATGCAGTGTTGTAAGCAAATAAAGACACCCCTCTGCTTTTACCACTAATCTCAGCTTCTATTCTATCCGTGCTCTCCCCAGGGCTTTTCAGTTGTCACCGGGGCACTTGTCAATGCATTGCTCTTGTGGTAGGTTATTGACCAAGGCTGGCTAAATAACATCAACAGTGAGTATCTCAAGCCAAACGCTTAAAGCATTCTCCAGTGGCTCATTCCCCTTCACAGCCATCCCTTCCCTTTCCCCACAGTGCTTCCCACCTTCCCTGCTCAGCTGGTGAACGTTACAGCTCACTACGTACAAGAAACGGGGTCATGAAGAGATGAAGCAACTTGTCCAAGGACACACGAGGTGTCAGTGGCAGAGCAACTTTGAGCCATTTCTAGGCTTCACCCAAAAGCAGTCAAGAAAGTGAGAGAAAGCAGGAAGCACATGCAGGAATTGCCCCTGCAGGAAGAGGGATGGCATGTCACCTCCATCCTGAGGGATGCCCAGTCCCCCTGGCAACTCTGGCTGGATTCAGCTTCTTGCTGCTATTAACTTCCCAATGACTGCAGGTGCTGGGGTTCTCTGTCCTCCCAGAAGACAAGAGGTTAATGTTAATGGTCTACCCCAAAACCTATCCTTAAATCACTATGATTAGAAAAGAGTCAGGTTGTAGTTGACAAAATGTATCTTAATTATGAGCTGAGTAATCTTTGCAAAGAGCAAAAGATCTGAGCCTTGAAAACCACAGCAGAACAAGGCACCTCAGCCTTACAGCCCATCTGTTGGAATCTTCAGAGCAGCTACAGCTGGGTCCCAGGTAAAGAACAGTCTCTAAATCACTGCTCCAGAAATCATGGCTCACAAGTAATCCTTCAGCTAAAGCCACAAGTTCCACGGCCAAAGGAGATAATGAAGCTACAACAGGAAGGTTTTATAGTGGCACATATCATGAATATCTTTTCTTGGATTTGCGGTCAGAAAATTCATTGCTGGATTTTGTTGAAAGCAAACACACCACCTGGGGAGATGCTGCTCTCCACGACAAGTAAAGCACGACTCCGATGGGGCCACGTGGCACTTCTCTAGATTGACATCAAAGCAAGAAAGGAGGATCTGGCTCCTATCACAAGAGTATTAATACGTCAAATTCCCAGTTCTCTTCCTACTGAATCAGTCATAAAATTCCTGTTTTGTTCTACAGAAGCAAGATAAGGCTGGTGAGTAAATCTGAAATCCTGCCTCTGCCAAGTATTGCTTCTGTTGACTAATAACACTGAATTCCCTGAACCTGGAAAAGCCCTTAAGGCACAGATTCAGACAAGCACTAAAGCCCCTTCTGCACCGATTTCAAGAGATAACATGTACTTTTAGGAAAGTCCATGGTTTTCTGCTGGGCTGACTCAGGACCACAAATATTTCTCAGGAGTTCATACAATAACAAGCAACTGAGCCGGTAAGTTTGAGAAAATTATCACGGATTCACGGATTTGACAGAGTTGGAAGGGACCTCTAGAGATTATCCAGCCCAACTCCCCTGCTAAGCAGGATTGCCCAGAGCACATCACTCAGGGTCACTCCTCAACTAAGTATGACAAGGGACCACACGACTATCCTGTGCCAGGTGTGGGGCATTCAAAGTGAACACTTCTTACTTCCTATTTGCCACGAGGTCCCACCTGCGCAGGATTGAATCCTTTGTCTCATCTGAGGGACAGTTGTTCCTTTAAGGTGCAGTAAATTGCTGGCTGGAAACCCTAGGAAGCTTTTTGCCTTTGGAAAGCCCACCAGCCTGTCCTTCCCACAAGGGACGGGTTCCAATCATTCGGCTGAAAGAAAATACACAGCTGCCTCTGAAGCTTGGTTTGGAACAAGGAAAATTTGGGTGTCTCTTTTGCTGCCGGCTGCCAGAGCGTCACCTTACCTCCGTCCAGGAGGAACGGCGTACCGCTCCCACCGGGACCAATGCCACTGCCACTCCATGGGCCACCTGTTAGCGGATGCTGCATAGAGATGTGGCTGGCACCTAGAGGAAGGTGGACGGAATATGAGGGGGAGTTCATCGTCACAAACACAAAAAAAAAAAAGAAAAAAAGAAAAATTGTCCGCAGTAAGACTTGGTAAAAAAAAAAAAAAATTAAAAAAAATTAAAAAGCCAAAACTAAAACCAGAAAAAAAAGCCAATGGAATGCATAGTCTGGGAGTAAAAGATGTTGGGGAAAAAAATCCCATCCACCAGAATGCAAACATCAGGTACTGACTGGATAGGATGTTAAAATAGTAAGTGTAATAAAAGAGCAATGGGTTGGAGCTGGTGCAATTAACTCCCCATTGCTCTTCTGGAATATTTACCCTCTCTCCACTGAGGCCAATACCTTGCCTTGGGTCTGGTGCAATGCACATGCCCTAGAGCTGGGAGGTAAAGGCTGCCAGGAGCAGGGACACTTTCTTTGTACTTACTGCGTGGGCCGGAGCCAGCACCAGTGTCAAAGTAGGAGAAGAGAGAGTCCAGCTCATCAGGGCAGAAGAGGGAATCTCGGCGGAACTTCCTCTCCAGCGTAGCTGCTGTTTTACACAGAGAGATTTCAAAACACATAGTTAGTAACACACAAATGAGACAGTTTTACGGTTGTATTTATCTGGGCATGTCCAACACACCCCAGATGTCCAGTGCCATACCCACAGACACCATCAAAACACAACAAAAAGCTGACTCTAGTTGGTGAGACACTGCTGACCAAGCCATCCCAGAGCACTCTGAGCAGCCAGAAGCCTTGGTAAGCATGGCTTCTCTTACAGACCGGGCAGGTAAAAATAAAAGGATTTGAAACATATTCAAAAGCAGGCAGCTGGAATACAAAAGAAAATGAACAAAGTAGGTTTAGAAGTCGCTGGATCACCCTAGTGTAACAATCTCCTCCTTTAGCCACAAGAACCTCCTTAAACAGATGGAAAATGTTAGGAAATGGCTCTAAGGACCTGTGTCAACACGGTTTGTGCAACAGCATTTTTTGCTTATAGCTCTGGCAGGGTGCAGGTCCTAGAGGAAGGCAGGGCCTCATGTCATTGGAGCAGGTGTGTAGACACCTACAAAGGGTGGTGAGGAGGCCACACAGCTCTGCGTGGGGAGTGGGGCGAGGGGGGTGCCCACCTGAGGACAACATGGCTGGTGACGCATTGCCTGCTTCGTGGCGGTACTTCCTACGAGCCGTGGGTGCTTTCGTGGTGCTGTTGTTTCTCTGACACTTCTTCACACACCAACGTCGAGGTTTTCGCTCGTTCTCTGTTAGGGCCTCCCCATTCGGCATCTTCTTCAGGAATTTCTTCTCCACGTACTTCACCTTGATCCAGGCTTCCTTGTCCTGCCTAAGAAAAGAACAGCATAAAGCTGTGCACGGGGTTACTTGAATCACCTAAAGCAAACAGCCACAAGGAGATGGAGCTGCTCTGGGTCATTGTGTCAACATGGCTTTGAGTACTAAAAAACTTTGAGGTCTACATTAAAGGAGAATTTCTCAAACCTACAAATATCTCCCATTTCAAAGCAAAACTGAGTAGTACAGGGCGTAGCTGAGAGTGGAATGAGATGTTCCAGCCCTAGGCAACACCACGTGCTTTAGTTACACGCATTTGAAAGGTCTCAGAGCAGTTGAAACCCAACAAGCCCTGGTTCCCAAGCGTGTTTCACCAGGTTGCTGGCTGGTAATGCCCCACTGACCTTTCTGAGAGTGAAGCTCAGGCTAACTACAGAGGGAGGGCATTGAGGTGCACCTGAGGTAGCCTGGGTCATCCGTGGAGGCCAGTCACACTCTTTATCTGCCATCCCAGAGAGCTTTGGGTACTGGGCTTGCTGCATGGATGAAGAGCTTTCCACAGGACTGAGAGGACCAGCACGTGCTCAGACTCACCTGGAGCTCCCTGCTGTTGGTTTCTTAAGTCCCAACTCTTCACACTGCGCCTCATAAATCTGATTCATGGTGCTGTTCCCCAGCTCACACATCAGCTGCAATACAACAGGGAGTGAATGAAATCCTCAGGTGAGGAGCTACCTACCCTCTCGTCCAGCTTGCCACCAAGTGACACTCCCTCCATGCCCCACCATTTCGCTCTCTCGTGTCATCAAAAGCCAACACTCACTTTCAGTAACTCTGGCTCCCAGGAATCCAGTGTGAGAGATCGGACCTTGGAGCAGTGAACGCCCAGGCTCCTAATTATCCAAAAGGAAGAAAACTGAGATGGTTACATGCCCCAAAACAGAACTTCTCACACATTAGAAGATGAAAAAGATCAATCCAATTCTTATGTATTCATCTGTACAGATGTAGCTACGGCAGGGAGTTTTATGCGTACACAGATGTGCCTGCTCACAAACAGTTATTTTGGAATCTTTCTGTACAAACATTATAGTCAGTCATAATTCAGGCTCCACTGTTTTTTCCAGGAGCTTGTGGCTGGCAGCACAGAGCACACACACACACACACACAGTACCTGTGGATACCGGAGCACTCGATGCACAGCAGGATGCCCAGGTTGATACTGGCCCAGCGAGGGTCTGGCTGGCCACAGTCACAGCACTGGTCATTCCCAGGAATGCTCTGCACTCTCTGCAGGATGCTCTCTCCTTTCACGCTGCGCTCCCGGGAGTCGGTAGCAGAATCGATGCTGCTGGTTGATGGGGAAGCGGTTCGGTCCAGCCTCTGCAGGGGGGAAAAAAAAAAAAAAAAGGTTCTAGGATTCTGCAAAGTACTGTGGAATGAACCAGAGCTTTGCATAGCAGAGGCATTATTAGGGAGCATTACTTGAAGAAGAATAAATTAGGGCTGGTCCAAGAAGGGACCAGGTAAAGCCTAATTAATATCTATAATTGCCAGTAGATGGCTCTGCTACCCATCCCTGCTCTGGAGTCTGCCATCCTCTGGTAAACTCCTTGCTGTCACGGTGCCTTGCTTGCATTTGTCCCAGTTGGGGAGGGAGCAAGCTCTTCCCAGGGGATCATCAATGATGGCAAGAAAGTAAAGATGCCACTGATTTGAAGCCTTGCCTTTCCCCCAGCCCAGCTTTATAAGTGGAGCTTTGGGTGGCGAGCAAATCTTGTCTTTGAGTTAGCACGGACATCAGCTCCTTGAGGGCAGAAGAGCTTTTCCAAATGGTTCACCCACACACACTGGACCTGCCGCAGACCAAAAGCCCACAGTCAGGGCTCTGAGACACAATTATGGATCCTTCATGATCCCCTCGCTCACCTCAATGTAGTAGCTGTCAGGACTCTCCCGGTACGCAGAAGCAATGCTGGCTTGAACAGCCTGAATCCAGGCCTGCCGCAGCTTCTCCGAGTCAGCCTGCAACATGCAGCTCCTGGGAAGGAAGGAAATGAGTTGGAAAGAGCAGAAGGACAGGGTGGACGTTTTGGTTAAAATTGTTCTAACTTCATCCTCAGCACAGCCATTCCGATGGGGACAGCACCTTGATTTGACAGGCAAAGGGGCAAAAATTAACCCTAGAAGCGTGCACTGCCAAAGGTGTTCCCTCTTCAAAAACTCCAGGCAGGTCTGTGACCTGTTTTGAGAAGCTGACCATTGTCAGTGTCACCGTCACTATGTATATCAGGTACGTGTGGCCTAGATTTGGTTTATGCTGATGTCTGAGGAATTTCATCGGGATCCTGGAGTACAGGCAATGGCATCTCCCAATCAACATTTAATAGCCCGGGGCAGCATCTGCTCAAATCTGATCTCTCCTGGTTCCACGCGAAGTCCAGCCACCATGAGGATGGTCCGGGGAAGGTACCAAACTTACTTGGTAGGTGAGACGACCTCAAAGCAAAACCTCCTCTCTATGTCTTCACATGGCTTGACGGTACAGAGCCGCAGGTCTTCCACCACTACCGTGAGGACATCCTGAAAGGGTGAGAACAGGTGGATTTGTTGGCTCCCTGAATCTGGGTCATAATTAGTCCTCTCAGAAAACTCCTTCCCAAACCCTGCTCATTAGCTTGTGCTGAGTCCAGAAAGAGCAGAGCCAGCCCACCACTGATAACTCCAGGGCAGTAAGGCAGAATCAAAGCGTGGAATAACAAGCACATGAAGTGTCAGGCTCACTGAGGACTTCACCAGTTTCCTCTGCTGAATGGGAATAATCTAGATCCCCACAAATACCATCTGCTGCCACTTAGTTCTCAGTTTGGTCTAACTCTGGAGCACAGTAATGCCTGAATGGGTTTGTTATCCCTTTGATTCCCCATCCCACTCCTTCCACCCCACTCCCCCACCACAGCGCAGAAGTCCCCAGCAAAGCAGGAGAGAGACAAGTTGGCTCATCTGCTGGTGTCAAACAGGGTAGTCTTACTGACCTTTAGCTTTTTCTGGTACACCAGCTGACTGTTCTGTATGGAGAACCATCTCCTGAAAGAAGACAGACAGACAGACATCAGAACAAGTGAACAGCAGGGCTAGAGGCCAAATAACACCAAAGCTCCTGTTGCCTATGGCTAGAATATGGACAGATGCATGTGAAGGGAGTCTACCTTCTTAGGAGACCACAAATCACCATCTAGCAGCTTTCTATTAAAATACAAGTGATGGAAGGTCCACGTGATGCTGGTAACAGAGGTAATTCCCTAATGTCTTAATTTGCAGTGCTAAATCCAAACCTCCAAGTCACTTCTTCATTCCAAGATACAGCCTAAGATTTAGCAACCTGATCATCTTTGTGGAGGACTATGAAGCCATGACCATCACCAAGCTTCAGGAAGAAGGTACTGGAATACCTGAGCATGAAGAATCAAAGAGGCTTGCAGCAAGATATTATTTAGAGCATATATTACATACTCTGTTTGCCAAAGAACTAGGTTCCCCAGGAAAATAAGATGAGACAGGATTCTCTTTCTTTTGTCATTGCTGAAATAATACATGGAGATAAAAGACAACAAAAGGACTTGATTTGTCTGTGGACAAATGGGAAAATACAGCTGAGTGGAGGCCACACCATCTATGCAGGAGCCCATTTAATGAGCTGATGTGGTTCTGTGTCACTCTGAGCTGCTGTGACAGGAGCTCAAGGAGCTCTGCTGTGAGATGAAGCCAAGCAGAAAGTTTGTCTCTCAGGTTCTGGTCTCTGCTCCATCTCCTTACAGCTGTGCCTTCCTCCTCGCCCCCCAAGAGCGTGCGTTTCTGCTCTTGATGTGACATCTGCACTGTGGGTTTTGCTGTTCCCTCCCGTTCGCATGAGGGGGAGGCACTGAGAGGGAGCAGCAGAGTGACAGGGAGAAGGTGAGGAGTAGGCTCCAGGAGCTGGGAATAGCTGAGACACCCGGAGAGGTGGCCAAGAGTGGGTGGGATTGAGGAGACAGAGATGGCTGTGGGGAGGACACAGACTGTGTGTGACTGGGATGGAGGAGGATACGGGGAGGATAGCTGGGATCCAGGGGAGAGGGAAAAACTTGGAGCCATTGACACTAATATTACTTCAGACACCAGGAAAAACAGAAAATCCTAGAGGGTTTCCTCCAGGATAAGTGTCCTTCGGAGCAACCCTTCAAGGGGAGAAGGAAGTCGCCTGGAACCATTCATCTCTACCACAGGAATCAAGCATAGGTTTGACATTAGCCTCACACATTTTGGAACAACCTTCTGCTCTGCAAAGACACGTGGGTGTCAGGGACAGCAGCTGTGCAACAGACTACGGACCGAGGCGATACTTTCCTTCAGAAACAGTGAGCAGGAAAGCCTGAAAGGGTGATAAAAATTCAGCTAAGACACCTTCCCAGTGCCCCAGCACAGAAATCAAACACCAGGATGAGCTGTGTTGTGGTTTCTGGTTCCTCCAAATGTAAATTTAGTACTCAACTGTCATGGGACCACAGAGCCTGAGGGGTAACTGAATTATACTAAATTAGCCTGGAATCTCATTAGTACTGGGGGAAGCTTCAGAGATAAGGAATCAGTTATCTAACCAATTCAGAGATCTCTAATAATTTCAAGTCTTTTTCTCCACGCAAATCCTGGCAGTTTTTGTGGATACCACAAACTGTGCACTGAACCATTAAGCATTTATTTATCTTAAAGTCTAACAACAGCATATTTCAGCCTTGCTGTGATGTATACTTCGACTGCACCACACAGCCAAGTAAAAGAAGATCTCTTAATATTGTATCATTTCCCTGCTATGTGAGAGGAGGAAATGTAGGTCAAAAAGGTATTGATCTCATTAGAAACTTGCTGGAAGGGTTTGAATCCTTTTGCACAACCCCGTATGAAACCCATTGACTATCTCAAGGGAAACGAAACACTCAAATATTGAGCGAGGCTGGAACATGAAACCTTTGCTTCCGCTTTCTCCAAGGTCTCTGGCAGCTGTGGAGCCTCCTGACTAGTGCAGGAGGTCTATCAGCCTGGCATTCCCAGTGACCTATCACATTAAATACTTATAAATTATTAAGAGCAGGGTCAGTGCACAGAAAGCCATTTCCCAGCTCCTGGCAGCACAGCAGATATTTTCACTTTCACATATCTCCCTGTCCTACATTAGAAAGGTTTGATACTTATGGCATCTCCTGCTGTGTTAGGTATTTCTCTTAATCGTTATGAATTTCCTAGCTGTCTTAGGGCAAGACTCAAGCTTCATTGTTCCCTGTCTTCCCTGCATGGAACCTGGTCATTTTTCCATTGTGGAAGGCCCTCTTTTTTTTTTCCCTAGCATTTACCAAGATGCAGCAAAACAGGAGGTGCCTCATTCAGCCTAAGGGGAATATACCGTTTCACAGAAAGCAGCATACTTGGTTTTCAACAGGAAAACAATAATCACTTACTTAAACTACACAGCACCTACCTCTTTTACTGATTAATGTGTATGTCTCCAACACACCAATATCAGAGAGCTGCAAAGCAAGAGGCTTTGCAAGCTCAGCACGAGTTATAACCTGCTGGTAGGAAATTTATGTGGTCTTAAAACACCATTGCAAGCAAGCAGATGCTTACTCCTCTTTTGCTTTGAGCTGACTTGGCAGCACAGAGCCAGGCTAGTGTCTTGATAAGGCTACATTTGTCCCTCGTGAGGACTTACTCTGATGCAGAGTTATGCTAGCACGTCTTCAGGTTCTGATCTTACTTGCAGCCACCAGGTTCTGAGCAGAATCATGGAATCACTTTGGTTGAAAGGGACTTCTTCACCTCTTCAGATCATCCAGTCCAACCCTCCTGCTCGAGCAGGGCCAGCTACAGCAGGTTGCCCAGGACTGTGCCCAGGTGGGTTTTGAACATCTCCACAGCTGGAGACTTCACAACCTGTCTGGGCAACCTGCTCCACTGCCTGACCAGCCTCACAGTAAAAAAGCAGTCTTCTCGTGTTCAGATGACATTTCATGTTCTTAATATGTGCCCATTGCCTCTCGTCCTGTCACTAGGCACTGCTGAGAAGTCTGGCTCCCTCTTCTTCATTCCCTCCCATCAGGTATTTGTACACATTGATAAGATTCCCCTCTGAGCCTTCTCTTCTCCAGGCTGAGCCGTTCCAGCTCTCTCTCCTTTTCCTAATAAGAGAGATGTTCCAGCCCCTTAATCATCTTCATGGTCCTTCACTGGACCCCCTCCACTAAGTCCATATCTTTCTTGTGCTGGGAAGACCAGAACTGGGCACAGTGCTCCAGATGTGGCCTCACCAGTGCTGAGTAGAGAGTAGCCTCCCTCAACCGGTATGCAAAATGCTCCCAAAAGAAAAATCTCTGTATGCTGAAACTATCAAGCCAACCTCAATTTAACTATTTAGCCTTTAACTACTTAGCTCAGAATCCTTCCAGTGATGGTAACAGTTGCTACGATCTCACTAAAAGTAAAGTGTATTCCTGTGCAGGCAATATTAGCTGTGTTCGGAGCCTGAGCCCAAATACAAAATGGAATATGAGCTACTACTCACCGATTCCATGTTTTGAAAGCATTGCTAGCTCTCTTGAAGAGGTAGCCTTCCATCACCACTCCATTTGGGGCATCAACATTAAACTCCACCTTCGAGTCATCGTAGGAGAAGTCCTGCAAACAAAAAGAGACTGAAACTCTCATGACTGTGCTCCCAGGACCAAGATGGAGCCTCATCAAAGCATCAAGAAGAGAAAAACACCTATGCCATGATCCTCAGGGTCAGGCAGAGCTGTCTGTCACAGCATATCCCTGTGCCTCAGTGGGCTGCAGCCACAGACAGCAGTCATGGATTATCCTCATTCCAGTAAGATCATCTGTCCCTATTGTTAGGAGAAAAGATCCACACATGCTGTGCTTCTCTCCTCTGGTACCCAAGAAGGAGAAAGGCAGGTAGCTTAATGTGAGGGTTAAAAATTCCCAATATTTGGGGCAATCTACAGTAGGAAATAAAACCATAGAGGTGCTTTTCACTGGCCAAGTAAGCTAGCAATGCTGCTTGCTGCCACCTCTCCGTTCTGCAAAGGGCCAGGAACTGAACAAACCCCAGCCTTTTCACACAAGGAACAGAGGCATGATGATTTGTACAGGGGAAGACTTATCAATTCTATTTTCATTAGCCATCATCATATGCCATCTCCAATCTGTGCTCGCTCAATTCTCTCCACTATGCCACCAGTCAGAGCCGATTTGTCGGGCTTGGCGTTGATTCACCAGATAGATCTCATGGATTCTGACAGCTGGCAAGCAAGACACAGCGCAGAGGGAGCAGCAGCTGCTCTCACAGACCACGGGATCCTTCTGCCTGGGCAATGCTCTGCCCCTTTCCCAGGAGAAACTAGGTCACGAAGCCGAAATGAGCCTCCCCTCTAACCTGGGGAACTAAGGCACATTGTCTCTCTGCCCGCCCATTCTACCCTAATGATGAATTCTACCCACACCTCCCTCTCTCTCCAGCACAAATATTTCCCCCTCTACTACTTGGTTCAAAGACACAACAGTGCAGTGAAAACAGCCCCCATTAAGTTAAGTGCCTTTCCCAGCTCAGCATCTGAAGACCCTTGTGATGCTGCGTTGCCAGGCAACGCGCACTTCACTCTCATTAAGATGAGTTATTTTCATGTTCGGAGATGCGAGCTTGCCTGGGAGGTGTCATAATAAGAATAATACTGATACAGAAGGAGGAGATTTAATGGGACAGGACTGAGTCATTCCTTGGAAAGACAGCGTGATGCCCAATTAGATGCTAGAAACTGCTGCAAGGCACCCAATTAAGAGAGGTCTGCTCAGCCCCAAATTTTGCCCTAAGAGGGTGAATCCCATAGGGGGTCCTCTTCTGCAGATGTCTTTCATGCACATACGGCAAACAAAGGCTTGAGGGAATTCTCCTCTAACTCATAGATATTTGAACATGGGATTCTTGTTCAGCTGCTCCAAAGTGACAACTCCATGAATTTGATGAGAATGTGAACTGTTTTATAATAAATAATGCAAACAGCCAAAAATATGGGCTTTGTTGAAAAGCACACAGCAAGCAGAGGACAAAACCCTTCCAAGCACATCTTTAATAGGACCATTAAGCCTTGCTTCACTTCGCGAAAGAGGTAAAAATAAGGGGGAGGGTCTAATTATAATCACCTGACTTCTTCAGCTGCCCTTGTATAACCAAGCAGTGTGATGGTAAGAAGGATGTAGGGCTGATGAGTGCAGGAGGAACAGATGGGCCACATGCGTCACTACAGTAAATCCACTGAAAATCAGGGGAGTCAAGCCAGGTGTGAATTTAACCTCATTCACTCTGTGTTGTGTTACACCTCTCTCCAAATCGAATGGCTAAAGCGGAGCAGCTGAAGGCACGTGGAGTTGATCCTTGCCTTTGAAGGGATTCTAACCTGTGCCAAGCCCAGTTTTAGAAAGAGAAAATTATACACAAAACCATCTGGATGATGTCCAAACATCCAAAGACATTGCTGAGAAGAATGGCTGGTGTTTGCGTTACTCTGAAGACGTCTCCCCCTCCCTTGTTCTCTTATTGCTTAGGAAACTTCTCCAGGCCAAATGCTGCTCATATTTCTGCAGGTGTAATTCCTGAGCGACTGCTATCAACAGAAGTACTGCCCTCAGCTGCCCGGCAGAGTACGTCAGCCAGAGCTGTAAGCTGGATTTGTAAAGCAGGTACAAATCAAGGGAGATCCAAAGGATAAGGACCAGGCTGGCTCTGATCCCTGGGGGCATGCAGCAGCCTGAACCTCAGTGGGACTTTGTTCCATTCCATTGCACTCTGCTTGGAAGTGCCTGAAGTCTTTGGTACAAAGTTATTGAAAGACAAACGAAGTACGGGAATGGGGAGGGTTTTAAAAATTCAGATATTATCCCCTTCATCAGTATCCTTTTTCCTTTTCCTCTCCCAAAAGGGAGACGTGCAGAAATGGCTCCAGTAGCTGGAAGGCAAAATCATGGCAAGTGCAATTGTGAAACTTGCAGCTCACCAGAGGGAGCTTAAACTATGGGCTTAAACAATGGATTCCTAGGCACATCTTCTTGTTGTACCCAGACAGGGACCTTTCTTACCACTGCCATTGAAAAGAGGACAAGTTTCTGGAAAAAGTGTTCTGAGAACATCTTTTGAATCCTGATTCCAAGTGAAAGCTAGCTTAGATATGGTCTGAGGAGATCTTCTTGCCAATGGTGTTGAAATATCTTGGTAGTGTGTGGCCACCACTGGATTACACACAGATGTGTGTGACAATGAATCCCCTGACCTGCCCTTAATGTGTCCCTGTGTCTGTTCTATTCATTGATACACAAAGATTTTGATTCTGTTAGTTCTGGGAAGTAAGTGGAAGGGTTCTGGCTGATGGACACTGCTCCTGCCAAGCACATCATCAGCTGTGCCATCAGTAACTCTGCGACTCCTTCAAGGGACGCAGCGCAGCAGTGGACAGTCTGACTCAAGATAATAACTAAGAAATAAAAACCTTCCAGCCCTGTGAGCCAAGCCATGCTGTCAGGGAGGTGCTGGCAGAGAAGGAACGTGTCACCCGTTCTACAACATCCAAAGTTACTTCCTTGATTCAAATATTCCCCTTGCCAAAGCAGGACACGCACACATATGCTTTCCCTTGTTCCCTCTTTTTCTATTTCCTGCTATATATGAGATTTTAATGCAAGATTTTAATAAACTACCTTTTACTGAATTCTTCCCATGATTGCAATGTACACAGAGTAGGCGAGTCTGTTCTAAATGAGTTGGGACTGATTTATTAGGTCTGCATTTAGCACCTCGTTGTCTCTGTAACATGAAAAAATGCTTGAGACAGAAAAGGCTTCCTAAGATTGGGATCTGAACGGCTTTGGCTCCAACTGCACACACGATCGTGATCAGCAACAGCAGGGACACGTTGGATCACACATGGGTACAATAAACAGGACATCTTCCGAAATAAGACATCAGGTCTCTGCCATCATCTGCTGCCCTCTCCTTCACCGACTTCCAGTAAATCACACCAATCTTGTCTCACTGTCCCCTCTCCTTCTCGGTCCCGTCACTCTGAGTTTACACACGAGGCTGCCTGGGAATTGATAATTCTTTTGGAAATGACATCCCAATGGTTTCCATGGCAGCACACCGACTGCAACAATGAAGTAACACATTCCAAGGGACACGTCCATTGGGAGGTGAAAAAGGACATTAATGTGGACGCTTTCAAATCAGCAAATGGAAAGCAAAACCCCAGCACAGGCACAGACAGACCTGTGAAAGAATCAAAAAAGGGCAAAGAAAGAATAAACCCTATTTAAAGGTAGCCTCGTGGCCCACTCAGTTAAACTTGTCCATTTCCACACAGCACATACAGGGACTGCTTGAATTGCAGAGGCCAGACAAGCTCTTCCAATTGCTCATGTGAAGGCAGCATTTCATGCAGAGAAAATGGCTGAAGAAATTAAACAAACCTCCAGCTTCAGTGAACAGACTTAATATGAAGGGTGAAGATGCCCCTCATCAGCCTGAAATCCTTGGGGGGGTGGGGAGACTTCTAAGTAAGGACCCACTGAAGGAGGAAGGTCTTGTTTATAGGTTCATTCCTACCCCAGAGGGCACAACACCTGGCTGGGAACAAACAGAACCTCTCTCTAAAACACCAATACTTCCTGAAAATTATCTAAAATTCAATCAGTGACCCTCCCTGAAAAGCCACAGCATTACTTCCTCAGGGTATCAATTCAACGTGGAAATAATAACACTGTCCTTTTCTGTACAATGTTTGGATTTCTACTGATAGAAAACACTAACAAAACCAGACAATCGTGACCAGTGAATAATTTCAGCCCAGTTGTTTTTAGATATTCAGAGAAGCATGTCTTACTACCAAACCTCTGTGTTATTATTCTCAATCAATACCGTCTAGAACAAGCAACACCACATGCGATACGTGCTTTCCCTCGCAGAAGACAAAGGCTTTTATCCAAAACTGCCCCCTTAAGTAATCAATGATGCTCAGTATTTAACCATAATATTATGTACGCTCTAACAGCATTATGTATACATCCATGCATTGAAAAGAACTTCTCCTGGAGGGGAGTTAAAAACAGTATGTGGCTAGTTTGGCTGTTCAATTCTAAAGAGACCAGGAGTCCGAGGAATATTCACATTCCCTGAAGATGCACACACCCCCTTCCACACAAACACTGGTGCCTGCACATTCTATTCTCTTCTAGTGCCTGAATATATTTCAAGCTTTTCTCTATCTAGGTATTTTTCCCTCTGTGTATATGCTGTGTACAATCCAAGACCCTCAGAGGCAGATGGAATTTGGAGGAGGGCTCTCCCCCACCTACATTCCCGTTCTGCGCAGCTTTCATTCACTCTGGCCAAATCCCATTTACAGCCCCTTTTGTTTCTTGGATTTCCCAACACCAAATGATCTCCCCACTCCACAGCTTGCCAGCAGATGATGCACAGAGCTCCATGCCCTGCCCCAGAGCTTTTCCATCCCAGAACCGAACACATTTGCTCTCCCTGCAGTAATAAAGCTCCACTCACTTTCAGGTCACATCAGCAAACGAGGTCCTACAGGCACAATCCTCTCTCCCCCAGGGAAAAGGGCCCTCTAAACTTTCTCCCCAAGTCAAGCCAACCCTGCAGGGGTCTCCTTACCAGGAGGTATTCAAGCCTGCCGAAAATCTTCATGATGCCAGCTGCAAGGGAGGTTTTGCTGCTCTTGCCTGGAGAGCAGGGAGCAGCTCTGTGTGTCCTCTCTCTCTCTCTGCTGGCTCTCTAGAGTAGCATCTCTGCTAAGCACCGTGGGCTGGCAGGGAAGGAGGGATTTCTTTTTTCAGCCCTTTCTCCTTTACCCCTCCTACTCCTTTTTGGGAAGCTCTAAGCTCTGCCCTTGGCTCCTGTCGAGGCAAGGGGCACTAGGCGAAGGAAAGCTGCTGGCCCCAGGGGACCACTCGCTTACCCCCTCCTCGCGCCTCCTATTCACAGTCAATCAGCTTAGAGCAAGGGCTAATTATCATACAGCTGTCATGGAGGCACAGAAGGGAGCAGGAGAAGCCAGGCAAGGCAGAGCCAAGTCGACAGGAAGATGCTCACCGAATGCCTCCCTGACCTTCACGGGGCCAGGCTCATCTGCCCTTCAGCAGGGGCTGTCTCCCCCCCGGCTTCCTGGAGCACAGCCACCCTTTGGCCAGTTAATTCCACTCCTGCTCCACCACAGCCACAGAAATCCGGGGGTTGAGGTGCCATATGGCCCCCAGTTTGTTATCTACCAGCTGGACTAAATGAGGCAGAGAGCTCTGCCTTGGCACTCCATCCTCCCTCCCCCTACAAAGAGGCAACAGGAGCACAACTGCTCCCCCCACAATTCCAGACCAGGGAATAGATACAAAGCCGCAAAGGAGCTTATATAGAGCCCTGGATTCTCACACTTTCAGAGACTGGCCTGTTGGTTTTGCTGCAGTGGAAGGATTCAGGAAGGTCTGGATCTGTGAGGGAAGACTGGATTAAATGTTACTGTTTCTCTACTCATTTCCCATTGGAAAAAATTCCTAGGCCTGGGTGTTGCAGTGCTAAATTCTCAAAAATTTTTCGTAGACTCATAGAATGGTTAGAGTTGGAAGGGACCTTAAAGGTCATCAAGTGCCTGGGGGCAAGGACACCTCCCACCAGACCAGGTTGCTCCAAGCCCCCTCCAACCTGCCCTTGAACTCCTCCAGGGATGGGGCAGCCACAGCTTCTCTGGGCAA